>JAUEJK010421083.1:0-14276 GCA_032274865.1 Eryngium alpinum
TCTCTATATATATATATATATATATATATATATATATATATATATATATATACACACACAAAATAAGCGTAACAAACTTAAAACTTGATTTTGGTATTGGTCATTCCTACTTTATAATAAAATTTTATATAATAATAAATAAAATAAATAATATATATTTAAAAAAGAAATAAGCAACAATATAGATTTATTATTACTCCGGATTCGAACCTTGCCAACATCATCTTTATATATATTATATATATATATATGATTTAAATTTTAATAAATAATAAATAATATTATTATACAATAACTTTTAAAATAATATATATTATCTGATTTTAATCTTGATTGGTCATATATATATATTAATCTTGATAACTTTTAAAGGTTATAACAAATTAAATTCATATAATAAAAGATTATAAATAAATATATTGATAAAATTTATTAATTATATAAGAAATTTATTAATTTAATAAAATAATAATCTAAAAAAATTTAAAATTATTAATTTATTAAATATTGGTTTAAAAAATCATTATATAATATTTATAAATATTTTTTTATTATAAGAATAATATTCGAAGAGGATAAGATGTATTCTATTTATCAGTTTCTATTTAAAAATCTTTTTTATTAAATTATAGGTATTACTAATTTATTAATCTATATTAAATATTAAATTTATAAATTAAAATATATTGCATATAATTATAATTATAAAATTTAATAAAAATATTTTAAAAAGTCCGTGCAATTGCCAAGTTAACTAACTAGTACTTATAGTTAGTCAATTAATAAAATCAAACTAAATCTACTCAGTGCATGTCTTTATAGGGGTGCGGGGAGGGTTAACGGTAACACCTTATTCATATTCCAAAGAATAAAGAGACTTTTCCTATAAGACTCTGGACTTGATAAAATTTATTAATTAATCATCCAATAAATATTCCGAAGAATAAAAAGACTTTTCCTGCAAGACTCCGAATTCGATACAATTTATTAATTAATCATTCAATAAATATTGTAAATGTGAATCGAACGCTGACTACTAAATTAAGAAGTTGAGTTCTACCAAATTATATCTTTTTCAGTAGGACATTAATACGAAAAACAATTATCATGTAAAATTAGAGAATATAGAATTATATATAAAAAATAAAAAATAATAATAAATATTCGTAAAAGCAAGCATTACCGCAGTAAGAGAAAATATCCAAAAACACATTAATTACAGCACTTAAAAGACCTCTACAAAATTAGGATAAATAAATATTTTTTATTTTGGTATTCAAATCCTAACTATATATATATTGTGGGGAACCATTTGTATGAAGAAATTAGGGAAATCAATATAATTATATTATATATAATAATATTTTAGTAATTAAAATAAAATTGGAATGCATTAATATTTATTCAACGTTCATGCATGTACACTATTAATGGCCCACCATCCCCATTATTTTCTATTTTTTTATATAAGTCTACCTTTTAAAAAGATAGTAAAATACTATATTATAAATATTAATTAAATAAATAAAATATATTAAAAATTAAAAATTAAAAATCATATATATTTTAAATTTTAAATATAAACATAAAAATAAAAATGTTAATCTAAAATATACCAAACCCTAAACATAAAAATAGAAAAATCAAAAATCTCAAACCCTCTAATTCCTAAACCTTAAAAATCTCAAAACACCTTAAACCCTAAGACTCTAAACCTTAAACACTAAACCTAAACCCCTAAATTCAAAACCCTAAAACCTAAGACTCTAAATGCCTAAACCCTACACTTAAACCCCTAAATTCAAAACCCTAAATCCGCCTAAACCCCTAAACCCTAAACCGTAAACCCTAAGACTCCAATACCTAAACCTTAAACCCTAAACACTAGACCCTAAATACTAAACCTAAACCCTAAACACCTAAACCCTAAACCTAAACTTCTAATTTCTAAACCCTAAGACTCTAAATGCCTAAACCCCTAAATCCTAAACCCTTAAACCCTAAGACCATAAACCCCTAAACTCTAAATCTAAAACCCTAAATTCTAATTCCTAAAATTATAAATTTACATAAAAAAAATAATATATAAATCACAAATTTAAACTAAAAAAATGAATTCCTCAATAAAATCTTAAAAGAAAAATAAAACTAAATATAAAATTAAAAAATATTATTAATCACTACATAACATATTAACAATATAAGTAGTACAATAATTAATAGATGGTTTCCTTGGTTTCCTCATATAATTGATTTCCTTAGGACCCCTTGCATATATATACATACATATATTTGATTCTATTTTCTATGGATTTGATTCTATTTTCTATGGTGATTGATATGAGATTCCTGTTTTCATGCGGATCGTTAACTTTATCTAGTGTGTTGATTTAGAAAGTGATTTTTTGCTAGTTTTAACCTTCACAAAGTTTGGTGATTTGGTATTTTTGAGAAAATTCTATGGTGTCCTCATCTGCAGTGTTTCCGGTTTGTATTTTTTTTTGTTTCGATTTTATGGCAACAAGAGTTTTTATGTTGTTTTAATTCCTTTGATTGTTACTTATGTGTTTGGATTATTTCAATTTGCGAATTTGTTGTTGTATAAATTGATATTAGTTGTTAATTTGATTGTGATTTCTTTAATTGAATGCATTATGGCGACGAGAGTTTGAGTTTGAGTTTGATTGTTAATTTGATTGTGATCCATTTAGTTTGGTATGTGTCTGGTTGTTTCAGTTTGAGAATCTGTTGTTGTATAATTTACTATTAATTGTTAACTTGCTTGTGATTAAAAATGCTTATTTGGTATGAAATATGATTGTGATTGTGCTTGTGGTTTTGTATGTGATTCTTTGTTTTGTTTTGGTGATACAAATTTATATGTGTTTTTGCCTGTATAGATTTTTATATGTTTGTAGACTTTTATGTTTACTATTTATTTTTTATGTAGTTTCTGGGAACAACTTGTCTTCGGATCTTCATTATTGTAGCCGATGAGTTGTTTGCGGAGTGTAATGATAATGGGAGTTCTGGGAATTTCGATTCTTTTGGAAAAAATAAGTGGGTTCCTACTTGTGAGGATGGGAAGAAACCAATTGTTGGTCAAGTGTTTGTGGATATTCATTCTGCATTGGAATTTTATAAAGAGTATGGAAGAGTTGGGGCTTTGATGTGAAAAAATCTGCTCAGAAAAGAAAGAGACATGGTAATATATCAACAAAGTATTTTCTTTGTTCCAACTCTGGATTTAACGATAGTGTTATTGCTCGAAATAAAGATTCTAGCGACTTTGGGTAATGATGGTGATGTGCTAGAGTCTGAAAGCACTACTGTGTCTATTAGAAAATAGCGACGCATATGTTCGACTAGGTGTGGATGCAGTGCAAAGGTTACACTGAAATATGTTTCTGCTAAAGTATTTCGAGTTTATGAGTTTGTTAAAGAACATAATCACAAGCTAGCTACTGATGCTTCAAAGCAATTTCTACGGTGCAAGCGACAATTGTCTGATTTACACAAGAGGTTTATAGTGAGTGTCGGTACATCAAATATTGGTTCTACAAAGATGCATAGTATCTACAAGGTAATTACAGGTAGTTATGACAGTGTTGGTGCGACAGCAGTGGATTTTAAAATTTTTTGGAGGGATATTAGGCTTTACATAGGTAAGCATGATGCGAATATGATCATTGGTAAATTCGAGGACAAGTCTGAGACCTCAGATAATGGGTTTTGATATGATTTTCAAACTGATAAGGATGGGCATTTAACACGTATGTTTTGGGCTGATACGATTGGTAGGAAAAAGTATAAAATTTGTGGTGATTTATAGCATTTGATGTAACTTATTGGACTAACAAGTAATGCATTTTTTGTTGTTTTGGTAGTATATTATTGATGTTGTTTTGTGGCTTATATTTATTATTTTGTAAACTAAAAGAGTAATATGGTGGATTGCAGGTATAGTATGGTTTTTGTTCCAATTATCGGTGTTGATAACCATTGAAGAAGTGTGACGTTTGCAACAGCGTTGTTGGACAAAGGAAGATTCTGGTAATTTTGAATGGTTGTATGTGATTTTTTTGAAGATTATGGGAAAGGCTCCCAAATGTATTATCATATATCAGTGTCGAGTAATGAAAGTTGCGGTTAATAAATGGTTCCCTGATTCACGATATCGTTTGTGTATGTGGCACATAATGAAAAAATTTCCTTCTAAGGTACTTTTTATCTTGTTGTTTTTGTATTCACTATAAATTAATTTTAAGAGTTTAAGATTTGTAAATTTCTTTCTTGGAGATCGCAATATTTTATTATTTGATTTTAGACATTAACGGTAGGTTGGATCCTTATTTTGTGTTGAGTCTGATTTTATGACTGAGTTGAATCATCTTGTGTGCAGTAATCATTCATCTCCTTAGGAGTTCGAGGAAGGTTGGGCATCTGTTCTTAAAATTTTGATTTAGAAGATAATGTTTGGTTAAGTGAAATGTTTGAGCTACGTAATATGTGGATTCCTGCATACTTTAGTAATGAGGAAATGACTGATTTGTTGCGTACTACATCACGATCTGAGAGCTCAATTTTTTTTCTTTAATCACTTTCTACAGAAAGGAGATACTTTGACAGAGTTTTATATGTGTTATGAGAGTGCAATAGATAAGCAGAGATATAATACCGTCTATTGAAACTCCTAGACCAATTGAGAAGCATGCGGCTGAGTTGTATACGAAGTCTTTATTTTATAAAGTTCAAGAAGAGATTAAAGGAGGTTATTTTTATATTGTGGTTGATGGAATTGATGTTACTGATTATGTGAATAAATTTTCCATAAGAGATGTTATGGTTAAGGGGAAAACTTTTGAGGTAATTTGTGTTTTCTGTTTGTAGTTTATTTTGTTAAATTTATTATTTGTATTCTGATGTTTGTCTTGTGCAGGTTATTCTTAATGTTGATAGTCATGATGCTCATTGTTCTTGTGAGATGTACAATAGAATTGGGTATCTATGCAAGCATTGTTTTTTTTGTCTACGAGTTTATGGGGTGGAGAAGATTCCACGGAAGTATTTAAAGAATAGATGGCTGAAGAATGCTGAGGATAGGCACTTGACTTTAAAGCTTGATAAAGTTTCTGAGAAGTTTAGCAAAAAGGAAAGAGTTTCAAGTAAAACTACTGACTGCTGGTTTTAGTTTCAAGCGTGCATCACATAAGCTGGGTCAGATGAAGGATTACTAGATGTGGTGCTAAAAAAGGTTAAAGCTATTCGTGCTTATATTCGGGAGCTAAAGCAGAAGAGTTCTATCCAAGTTAGTGATAACATAATAGAATATTTGGTTGGTTCAAATAGTTCAGCGGAAGTCAATATTCTTCCTCTACGATAAAGTAATAACAAGGGGAGGTGGATACGGGCGAAAATTTTCGTAAGCCCCGATTTTTGGTGAAAAACGAATCATATTTTCGTGAAATATATTACACCGAAAATAGGGGGCAAATGTAGTGGTCCAAAAATTGGGTCCGAAATAATAAGGCCCAAGTCGGCACGATCCAGATTCGAAAAAGAATAAAACTCGAGTAAAATAAGCCTAATACGGTATAAGCCAAAAGAGGATGACTCAATTAAGGAGGTATAGAAACCCTAGAGTAAACTAGGTAATTCCAAATAAGGAAGTGAATCTTGTAGGTAAATCAAGTAATGGTTCATAAGAAAACCCTAATCTTGGGTGGCAAGAAAGAAGAGACAAGGTAAAGACAATTACCATTCGAATATGATTCTAATTCCTATTAGGGATCTGAAACCGTAATATACGCCTATATAAAGAGGATAAATTCTTATAATCAGGTTCGTAGTTTTAGCTCCAATACAGAGAGAATATACAGATTATTCTGTTACTTATTCTTGAACCCGAGTCCTCCCGATGGGACCACCACCCTCTAGTTTTTGCAGGTTTTTCGGTGGCTGTTCGAGGAGATCGTCTTCCAAACTTCAACTAGTCAGGTAATTTATTATTTTGATTCATTATTTTGATCCATAACATAACTGTTCATGAGATTTAGAAGTATGATAATTTTTCTTGTCATAGCTAAGTAATGAGAGTACCTTTTCTGAGCTTGAAGCCATTAATCCATGATTTTTGTATTGCTGGTCATCATCCTCTCTATCTTCAGCACAATCTCTTCCTTCAGCAACATAAGCTTTCCTATTTCCTTTTTAAGTCTTCTAGCTCAGCTTGCAAACTACTAAAGTTAGCAGTGCTTTGACTTCCTGGGGCTGGCTTGAAGACCTTTATCTTCTTACAGGTGGATGCATAATAACCAGGTTCTTTGCAGTTGAAACAATTAACATTTGCTTTGTCTTGAGAGATAGGCTTAGCACTAGGTTTGGACCAGGATGCAGTTCTTTTTCCAAACCTTCTAGATCTGAAGCTGGTCATTCTCCTAGCCACCAAATCAGTTGCTTCTTCTTCGATTTTGCTCAGCTCCTCTTCAGACAACTCATCTTCATCACACTCATCATTCTCTTCCTCTTCATTACTTTCTTCATATTCAGGTTCCTCTTCAGCTTGTTTAACTGCATTGAACTCTTGTAATTTTTCTTTTTCTCTAGTAGTGAGAGCTAAAGATTTGGATTTACGTCCATTGAGCTTCTCATTCCTTTGATTCACTCTAAGCTCATAGGTTTAGAGCTTGTTGTAGAGATCCTCTAAGGTCATCAGCTTCAAGTCTCTTGCCTCTTCAATTGCATTGATTTTGGAATCCCAAGCTTTGGGAAGAGCTCTCATAAACTTTGAGCAAATATCCTGATTTGAATAGTTTCTCCCAAACAAAATCAAATCATTCAACAGCTTCTTGAACCTTCCATACAAGTCCGACAAACTTTCACCACTTTTGCTGTCAAAACCTTCATATTCTTGAGTTAAAATACGTAGTTTATTTTCCTTTAAATTATGACCACCTTTAAACATTATTTGAATAGTATCCCACATCTCTTTAGTAGTTCCATAACTCATAATTGTATTCAATATCTCATTATCAATACCACTCACAAGAATATTGATCACCTTTCCATCCTTTTCAACTTGTTCATTTTCATCTTTAGTGAACTCCCTAGGTTGTTTTCAAACCCAATGTTTTTCAACCTCAACAACATCCTCAACATAGTTAGGAACAAGCTTTTCAGGAATGAAAGGCCCATCATCAATGACCTTAAGATATTCAACATCTTGAAATCTTAAATAAATCTTCATTCTTGCTTTCCAGAAAAAATATTCTTTCTTTACAAGTTGTGGAATTTTGGGATTTCCGTTTGAACTCATTTTCGAAGGACCTTCTAGCTTGTAGAGTTAGCTAGTTGGATATGATACCAATTGTTAAATGAAAAGAGATCAAGAAAACTTGCAAGAGGGGGGAAGGGGGGGTCTGAATGCAAGTTTATCCAAATTTTCAAGTTCAAACACTAATGCAGTTCTTTTCAACAAAGATAGAGATGAGATGTAGAGATTTAAGCAAACAAGCATATAACAGAAATATAAAAACAAGAACAAAAGCAATATATCAACAATATAGTGTTATATTGAACATGATAGGTTTAAGCTTCCCCAAGGCAACAAGAACTCTCAAAACATGGAGCTATAAAGTTCTACACTCCGTTTACAGAGAATATCTCTCTAAGAACTTTGAATGTAAAATTTACAAAGAAAGATAAACATTGAAAACGATACATAACTACAGATTTGCTAAAACAGGAATGAGACAAAATGGTGCAGAAACTGAACATTATCGAAACTGGTAACTGGACTGTTTTGTTGGCATTTGTTGACCTTTGTGGACCCAAACAAAAGCAGTTATTAACTTTGTCTTGTTCTGCCAGAATTCTGATCTCCAAATCCTTCCTTTAGCCGGACTATAGGAATGTTGTTTCCAATTCTTGAGCATGAAAGCTTCCTTCACCTTTCCTTGTAAACATCTTTAGTCAACATTAACTTTGTCCTTATGCAGAATTTGTCCTGTAGTGAGTCTTGACAAAGAACTACACCCAGACAGAAAGAACTGCTCCTCAAGACCTCAACTGTATGCTAGAGCTTTCACTGCATGTGTAGTTTTCGTGACAAGCCTAGCCGAATGTCTAAAGATTAAAATGAGAACTCTTGACTGTCACATATACAATGATTATTAAAGTTGTAACAGCCAAGTGTAAGACTATCTCAAGTCATTGCAGTATTAACATGCACTAATATAAGACCCCTTACTTATTCTATTAACTATACAGGATAATCTATACAAGTGTAAATAATGTATTACACTTCTGTTAACCTATAGAAGTATAGTGCGGTATTTTTGGTTAATTATCTGTGATTTTTCTAACCGAAAGTATACTGTCTAATTTTTTAGTTGTTACAAATTTAATAGATAATACTACTTTTGTGAATGTAATAGAGGAAGGTCTTGTATATTGGCATGTTTGGGTTATACATATAAGTTACTTGATGGGTATTTGACAATCATTTATTATAAATCATAAGTGGTTAGCTTTTAAAATAATATCTATTTGTTATTTTTTTTTCTTATAAATTGCAGCCACTTATGAGAGTGTTCAGCTACACTTATATTTTGCTTATAAGAAGAAGTTTGAAAAAAGACACATATTTATTTATTTATTTATTATTTATAAGCTACAGTCTTTTATAAGGACTGCAATCAAATAACCCCTCTATATATTTATAGATGCTAGCTATAGACAAATTGATACACTCGAACTGTAAAATGGACTTGGACAGTTCATTTAATTGACCCAGCTGAATCTGAGTAAATGAAGATGCTACACATAAGTTCTTAAAAATGGTCTAGGATTCTAGTTCTAGGGCACTGGCCCACCCAGTCCTTTTATGATCCGATGCCACCAACCTCAACTACAACGAGAAAAGTTGGGGCTCCCAAGACCACTTTGTCATATTTGGAATCTTTTATGTTGTTTTGTTCCCAAGGACAGCTACAAGCCTACTAGATCTAAAGATTTAAATTTAATATGATTTTGATTTAAATTTATTTTAAAATAATTTAAAATTTATTTAAATTTATGCCAATGAACAATGCATATTTAAATTTAGGTCAACCCTATTCACTGGTCTAAATTTAGGCCAGTATTAAAATAATAATATATTTTACTTTATGCATTTAATTAACTAGTTTTAACATTATTTTAATATATATATATATATAAATATAATTAATTATTTTTTAATATAATTAATATCTACATAATAATATAAAAATATTATAAAACAAAATTTAAGTTCAATATTCTTAAATTTAAATTTAAAATATATAAAATAAAGAGTACAATATTAGTAATTAATATGTAAAATAATTTAATTATTTAATATCGAATGATTAATATTAATAATATTAAAAAACTACTTAGAGAGTTAAAATATAATTGAAATTGGAGGGGGTCTCTGGCCCTAAAAGTGACTTAATTTAGACCAAATCGTTGAAATTGGCCTAAAATCCTGTATGAATAAAATGTAAGTTGTATTATCATAAGATGATGGGAGGTTGTCGATCAATAATTAAATTTGGAGAATCTAGACTTTTGCCATTGAGCAGAACTCATTTTGAACCGTGTAAGAGACCGTATAATTAACGATGGAGTACTGATCACAATTATTATATATATGTATATATTGGATGGGGTTTTAGAATAGAGTAGCTAGGAAAATATACATGGACAGATGACCAACTACACTGTAGCGCATTTATAAAAACATGGTTATGTAACTCACCAATACTAATGTTTATGCTAGTTAAATTTACTAGTCATCAAAGTAAGTAAAGAAGACAGAGACTTGAAGCCTAATTTTCATGAGATCTTCACTCTTCAGCACCAACTATAAGTCTTACCAGATCCATAGATGTGGCCAGCATAAATTTTTTTATTCGGTTAGAGCAACTCCAAACACACTGCTACAAGTGTACAACTAGCTATATAGTTTTTAATTCATAATATTAATAGGTACTGATGATAGAGCAATACAATAGGTGAATATTAATTATTTACATATATAATAAACGTACGGAACTTAGTTTTGATTTTAGTATTCATCACTTCTACTTTATATTAAATTCTATTTAATAATAAATAAAATAATTAAGATATATTTAAAAAAGAAATTAACATCAACACCTATTATTATTATTCCGGGTTCGAACCTTGGCAACTACATCTTATATATATATATATATATATATATATATGTGTGATTTAAACTTTAATAAATAAATATAAATTATTATTTAATAATTTTTTAAAATAATATATATTATCTGATTTTCATCTTGATTGAACCTACATATATTAAACTATATTTAACAATAAATAAAACATCATATTAGTCTCTTTGTTTTGTATTTTTATGAAAAGAGAAAACACAGATATGAAATAGTAAGAAAATTAATAATTTTTAAAGGATTGGATCTGCATAACTCGCATAATAAAAAATTAAAATAAATTGAATTAGTATAATAAAAGATTTTAAATAAATATATTGATAAAATTTATTAATTAAATAAGAAATTTATTAATTTAATAAAATAATAAAATAATAAAATAATAATTTTTAAAATTTAAAATTATTAATTTATTAAATATTGGTTTAAAATTTGTTTATATAATATATTTTATAATATTTATAATATTATTTTCTATTATAAGAATAATATTCAAAGAGGATAAGATGAATTGTATTTTATCGGTTTCTATTCAAGAAAAAAAAATCTATCATAGGTATTATTAGTTTATTATATATCTATATTAAATGTTAAATTTATAAATTAAAAAATATTATATATAATAATAATTATATTTATAAAATTTAATAAAAATATTTTTAAAAAAATCGTATAATTATACGGACCAAATAACTTTTTTTTTCTTTTTTGCCAAAACCAAATAACTAGTAATGAATAAATAATAAACGTGACAGTCCATTATATTTGTATTTCGAAAAAAATACTAAATATATAATAACTTATACGAATACACTTTAATTATAATGTTTTAGAAAGTTATATTTTATATAATAAAATTTTAATATTATTTTAAATTATTATATTTTTTAACAACGTTAATTTAAGTTAAGGACAACCAACTTCCATACACAGTCTCAAATTATAAGTATTGAATTTGAAATTTCAAAAAGCAGTCACTGTATATATTTTTTAAAATTACTAACTACTCTTTTCAAAATTTTGATATACTATAGTAGAAAAAACAAAATATTGTAAGCTAGTATAGTCATCTTTCTTAAATACTTAAAATTATATAAAAGGATCAAAAAATTACTGTTAAACACTCATGAAAATTTATAGTTGTACCGTCTTTTCTAAACATTGGTTAGGCAGGTTAGCCAACACTTAACTAAAAAATTGCATGCGCAAAAGCAGTTTCACCCAAAAAAAGGGTAAATTTTGTTATCCCTATGATGCAGTCATGCAGCTACCATCTATATGTAATCAGCCAACCGTTTTGGATGAATTAAATTAAGAACCAATATAGTCATTTGTCAATAATAAATATGCACCAACTACACTCGATATTACCTGCAACACCAATGATATGATATAAATAGCTCAGCATCTTCTTCATTTCATAATTAATCTTATCGATAAAAGAATTATTATTGAGAATTATTATCAAGAACAGTAAGATGCTCAAAGAATAACAGTCTCCACTATCACGAATAATAAGCTATTATTATTTAATCAGCTTGAACCACAATGAATATTAGGCAACTTAATTCGTTTTTTCTATGCAGAAAAAGATAGGCAAGTTAAATAATCTCAAAACTCAATAATAGCAAGAACTTAACACACTAAACAAATTAGGAGGGAGCTGAGTAGATCACCCTAAGCAAAAGCATAAATAATTTATGCATGAAATAACCAATTTTATTTGGTAAATTTAATTCAAGCAAAATCATTAGCAAACTCGTATGTAAATCAATTGAATTAAGGTTGAAATTAAAATTCACCAATTCAAAGAAGACAGTTAATCTTGTATAATAATTAGTAAATAAATAAATATTTTTTATATTATTTTTTATTTTTTCACTTATAAGCGACTTATAATCAAACACAAATATCCTCTTATTTGGCCGGATTATTATTATTATATCAAGTTATAGGCTCCGTTTATTTAATGTTTTTTTTCCTCCTTCTAACTTTAGGTTTTCGAGTATAGCGTTTGTTTTGACTTCTATATTTAAAATTTAAAACTTATATTCATTTTTTTAAAATACATAACATTTAGAGGTTAAAAATATGAATATAGATATTTTTAGATTTTATTTTAGAATTTTATATTTTTAAGAAATTATTTATACTAACTTAAAATAAATAAAATTATTACACAAACCATCTTATTTAGTTTTTATAAGATTATTAAAAATACAATTAAATTCTAAAAAGTTCAAAATTTTTAAGTTAGAAACAAATATGGCCATAGTTGTTTTTCGTTACCTCTGTTGATGGGTTGACAAAAGGGCAGGACTACTGGGGAGAGGAATTATGGAGAGGAACTAGGTGTTATTTTATAAATGTAGTAAACTTTTAATAAATTAGAATATTAAGATTAAAAAACATTATTAATTAATTGAAATATAATTTAATATTAAATTAATAATTAATAATTTATAATTTATATATTTTTAAATTTATAAAGATAATAAATTATTAATTTTATTAAAATATAGATATAATTTTTAAAATAATTTAATTTATATTAATTTTTAACAGAATAACTTTTTTGTAAATTATAATAAATATAAATGATAATTATTTTCATAAAAATATATAATATTACTAATTCAAAATTTAATGAATTAAATATATAATATAAATTTTGTCTCGATAAAAATGCATTATTATTAATTAAAAAATTATTAAATTATCCTATAAAATTTAAGTTTAGTATTTAATTAAAATTATTAATTTATCCTTTAATTTAAATGCGGTTTTAAGTATACATTTGAACTGGCATGTCGATGGACCAAAGATTCGATCCGAGTCCGACGGATCAGGATATGGATTTAGGTCATTCGACTAATCTTATATAATTTATAATTTATTAAAATATAATATATATATTTTAATATAAAATATTATCATATATATATATATATAATATATAAATATTGATTATAAATAATATTTATATATTATATATACCGATTAAAAATAAATAGGACGGATATGGATTTAACTGGATCCGATCGATCCGATCCTCTAATTTGAGCTACCTTGATTGAGACGGTGCATACCACCGAACTGTTGGAGTGTTGGTATTAGAGTCTACATTCCCTCTAAAAGTATAGTGCAATTAGTAAATAAATACTTAATTAGAGGAGTTAGTTTCTTCAAATTTGTAGTACAATTATTAAATAAATAATAATTTTTTGCTGATAGGTTATCTGCAATTATGCAAAACTGCGTACAGTATTCTAGCAAGAAAAAAGAAGTGCCTACAGTAATATGTATACTTCACTATAAAAAGGCTTTAGGTGTATATATGGTGGCGTGCATTTATAAATATCCAATAAAATCTCCATATATATATATATATTATACAAGGACAGGAAATTAGACATGGGTTCTTGCGGAGGATCAGGGGGTGGAATTCAGGTGGTAGTGAAGCGGAGAGAAGTTGTAGCAGCGGTGTTGCCGATGCAGGCACACTGGCTTCCTATGTCAAATCTGGATCTGCTCTTGCCACCTTTGGACGTTGGCGTTTTCTTCTGCTACGAGGGCAATAGAATTAATAGAACTAAAATGGTTAAAAAACCAGAGGAGGAGGATGAATTAGAGATGGTAAGCATTCTAAAGAAAGGATTGGGGGAGGTTTTAGTGTCCTTCTATTCACTTGCCGGAGAAGTGGTGCTTAACAACCATGGCGAACCCGAGCTGCTTTGCAATAACCGTGGAGTTGATTTTGTCCAGGCTTTTGTTGATATGGACCTTCATCATCTTGACCTCCACAATCCAGATACCTTTATCCATGCTAACTTTGTTCCACTCAAGAAACAAGGTGTTCTTTCCGTGCAGGTACACACGTAATATATATATATTCGAGCCTCCCTTTAGGCATATGCCAGGGTCTATACACACATGAGCGTAGCCAGGACATAATTTTACTGGGGTCAAAAAATTTAAATAGTTGAACTATATTCTGCAAATTTGTGCTTTATTTATAAATAGACCTTTAAATTGGATGTATTTGTTTTT
>JAUEJK010421190.1:0-14275 GCA_032274865.1 Eryngium alpinum
ATAATATAAAAACTGAAAGTACAAAATTCACAAGACAATAATCATATATGATGTTATAGATTAATGAATTAAGAAATTATATGCAAAAATATGAGAGAATGAGGAAGAATGAATACTTGGGAAGAGAGATTATTGCGATCGAGCCAGATATATCTGAAGACAAAGTTGCCCATCAAAGCTCTGGTTGACACGAACCCCAATGTAGACCATAACAGCCTTGTTCTCAACATTCTCACTCTTGCCCGATTCAATTTGTGCCTCCAGTCTTCTTCTCAAAAACTCTCTCCTTGGAAGATTGCCCTTAGGGATGTCAAAATGGATTGGCGGGGCGGATACCGCTCCGCTCCATGTTAAATGGAGCGGATTTAATCCGAGTTAAATGGAGCGGATCAATAAATGGAGCGGATCATTTTTGCTCCATATTTAAATGGAGCGGTTTAATTTGCTCCATGGATATCCGTAATCCATATAAATTTTAAACATGATAAAATTCTATTCTAAAAAATATTTTTTTTATTTTAAAATTACATCCTAAAAAATAAATTTTCCTTAATATACAATGATTCATGAACAAATGGAATATGATAGACTCAGATACATATCAGAACTCTTTTTGCTCAGGCTTCGATGTCTGGAATTTTGAGTGCCATATATCTTGGGTTGATTAAAAAGAAGGTAATTTATAAGTCATTTTGGATTGTTAATGTTGTTGTATATATGTAGGTTGCGAGTTTGCAAGCCCAACTGATGCAAGTGAAGTGTCAGATGGCACAGAGTCTAATTGAGTCGAGAAGTGCAGAAAACCAGTGGCCTCTGAATGTTTACAATGCAGGTGGAGACGAGTTGCAGTCGATGTCGTTTAAATCGTATAATAACAATACTAATTATGCAGCTACTAATGTTTATGTGAACCCTGTTTCACCACAAAGCTCAATCGAATCAGTTGACTACAACAATGAAGCAATGAGCAAAGCAGGTCATTTTGAATTCGCTCTACATAGCAAGGCCAGTACAAACACATATAAAAAAAATGGTATTATAAAATTTGAAATTGAAAAAATAAAGAAAATTAGATGGATATCCGTTGGATCATGGATTATCCATCTATTTGATGGATATGGTGCGGATCGAACTATTTATTAAATGGAGCGGAGCGGAGAGAACCTTTTATTAAACGGGGTGAAACGGATTGCTCCGCGGATCACAAAATCCGCTCCATTTACATCCCTAATATCAATCAATATACAACAAAATCCCCAAATCTTCTCTCTCAAATCTTCATATAATTCGATCCTACAAGTTAACAAATCCCAAATTATAAAAAATTATTCAACTGTACCTCACCTTTTCAGATACTTGTCAAAGCCACCAGCAATAGTAACTGCACGACATGGATCTAAGTTAATCAAAAACCCTAACTAAACCGAACAAAAATGAGGGAGAAATTGAGAAATTAAAAATCATAATACTCTATTAAATTAAGTGAAAACTATGTACCTTGAGGCATAGAAACAGCGGAATGGAGACATAACAGAGAGACGGAGACTAATCGCCGGCTCTGCGGCGTTTCAAATGCGCATGTTACAGTAAATGCAGGGAATTGTTGTCGTTTAGGCGTTAAGTTAGGCCGCAAAAAGAAGGAAGAAAATGAGCGAAGAATAGGAGAGAGAGGAGCGGTTACCGCTACAGGCCCATTGCTCAAGCTATACATACCCGCGCTTAGTTTGTGTATATACACATTCATATATGTATTTATCGCACACCTTTTTGCTGGGGATGGAGGGACAGGAAGCACTTATCCGATATAGCTTTGCAAACAGTTCTTATTTTATACTCCCACCACTTAACATGGACGCGGGTACGGCCCTAATTCTGGTTGAGTTTGACTTAACGACTTTGGGTTTTTGGGGTTTTGGAGTTTGATTTTTATATAAGCATTATTTTTGTGTTGGAACTTGGTTATTTATAATTAATAAATAAAATTATATATAAATTTAAAATAAGTTAAAACAATGAAGTAGACTTTTATGTTTACTTTCTTATTTAATATAAGATAATATATTGAGGCTAATAAAATAATTAAATAATTAAAATATATTTTGTTATCGGTCAATTTTAGAAATTTTAAATACTCACGCATATAGAGACTCCACCAAACCCAAATTATTTTTGAATCCTAGATCAAAGCCAATGATATATTGTTTGTAGTAATTGAAAACAAAATCAATAAAATCCTTTTATAGCACAAAAATAAATTGTCACGCAATCAAAACTTAAAAATCACCCAAAAACATAATTAAGAAAATTCTATTATAGCACAGGAACAAAAGAACTTAAAAACTTAACAAATTAAACCTGAAATTCAGCCAAAGTGCAGATGAAATTTGAAGATTCAATATAAATTCTAGACTTAAAAAATCATGAGTCAACAATCACCAAGACTTAAAAAATTATAGGGTTCACAACAACAAAATTATTCTAAAAAATAATGAGAAACAAATATATAATGATGTAGCATTATAAAGTTCATAATAGATGTGGTTTTGAAGAACACTCGTAACTATATCTGCATGAGAATATAGTAAGCAAAATCATATGTAGAAGAAGATAGATATGAAACGGAGGAACTGGAAAGATAAGAAGATGATCCGATTTTAGAGTTATATAGAAGTACAAGTATGAAACCCGTGCAAAAGCACGGTCGGCTATATAATTTATAAAAAATTATTATAAAAATTAAATATTATTATATATATAATATAATATCAAAAAAATAATTTTAAAACACAAATAAAATAATAAGGCTTTTAAGTAGGATATTACTTATTATTATCTAATTAGAAATACTATTTATTTTTAAAATTAATTTTCATTTAATTAAGATTATTATACTGATTATTTATTTATTAAATTATATTTTAAAAATATAAATATTTTATTTAATATATAATAAAAAAATAATAATAATATATAAGTAGTGGAAAAACTTTATTATTTAAGTACGATATTACTTATTATTTAATTGGAATTATAATGCTAAGAATTAATATTTGAGTAGAAAATTACTTCTTATTTAATTAGAATTATGATTTATTTTTTAATATCAAATTACTTAATGCTTAATAAAATATAGGTAAGAGATTTAGACTTTATATTTAAGTAGGATATTGCTTCTTATTTAATCAGATTTATGTGAGAAATACTTAATATTTAAGTAGTACATTACTTCTTTTTTAATTGGAATTATGATTTATTTTTAATATCAAATTAATTAATCAAAGATTAATATTTAAGTAGGACATTACTTCTTATTTAATTAGAATCATAATTTATTTTAAATATCAAATTACTTAATACTTAATAAAAAAAATAATAACGTATAAGTAAGAGAGATATTTAAGTAAGAGATTACTTCTTATTTAATAAAATTATTAGTAAAAGACTTAATAGTGAAGTATGACATTACTTCTTATTTAATTAAAATTATGATTTATTTTTAAATATTAAATCACTTAATACTTAAATATTAATTAAGAAGTATAGTATATATATTTAAAATTTTATTATATATTACGGGTCTTTCTTACTAATTTATTTTAGTAATTATATAATTTTATATTTAAAATTTTTACTTTTATAAAATAATAATTTATTTTAATATATTTGTTAAATTTTAATATATTTTAAAAGATTTATAATAAATAATTACCCATCTTATATTATATATATATATATATATAACTTATTATTTAATTTATATTTCATTAATATTATATATATTATAATTTATAAAATAATATTATTTATTAAGTATCCGATATATGGGGTATGATTTCTGATTTTAAATCAATAATTATGTACGAATTAAACAACCCCTATTTACATAGTAATAATTATTAGAGTACATCCGATAAAATTGACTAAAATCACTATCTTCACAAATAGTAACCTATTCAAACTCTTCTACTTTTTAAAGCTTACGATAATGAAGTACCAAGCAATTCTCTTCTAACATTATAGTGGTTAACATTAAAAATCTGATGTCTACTAATCTAAATATGTATTATAAACTTACAATTATTACTTATTAACAATGGTAGTTATTAGTTCATCCATATATATTGCGTTAATAATGTCATTCAAATACTTAATAGAATAATAAGGAGTGATTATTTATTTCAAACCGCTTACATATCTGAAATAATAAGATAATATACGAATAATTCATCAATAAATCAGCAAAAACATAAAACATATTACTTCAATTAAAAATAAAAAACATGTTCCCATAAAAATATATCTAATGGTGTATATAGTTGTAGGAGTCCGGACCCGGACCCATGGATTCGGGCAAGGTGGGGAGACAACCCATGGATGGATACGTCAGCCCTCATACCTAACGAACCTCCTAAATTTAAGTGATAAATATCTTGAATATTTATCCGTTAATGTTTATCCTTAATTAATTATAAATCACCTATAATTATCTGATAATAATGGATTAATCAACAGAAGAGACCATTCTTATCTGGATTCTAGGATAACTGACATAAGAAGATGGAAGACTCATAATCCAACACTACTTCTTATCCCTATAAATAGGTACCAGTCACCCCACTTTCCAGGTTCTGAACTCTCTCTACACTCACTTACACACATACACTTGTCATCAGATTTTACTCCCTTATACAGATCCCATCAATTATTCTCACACCGGAGGTGAATCGGGGAGAAATCTCCTCGCATTCATTCCGTTTTGCAGGTTTCTCGGCGACGATCCCGGAGCGGCGAAAACCATCATCAACATTGGCGCCGTCTGTGGGAATCTGTATATTCCGGCAGCGAAATCTTGACAGTTTTGTGAAGTTACCATTGAAATGGCTAGCAACACCTCCAACAACGATCCATTTAGAACTCCGGTGAACCCCATCACTCCTAATTCCTTTATCATTTACACCCCATAAACACAACCTTGAGATCCGCAGGAACGTCACGAAGCTCTGTCGCAAATCGGTCGTCTAGAGCTAATGACCCATTTGTCACCGACGAGAATTGAGTGGTTCACTTCGTGCAAGGCGATTCGGACAATACTCCCTCATTTCAGGTTTATGCAGATCCACGCATTGGACGAACTAGACTGACCTTCATAGAGGATGAACAGCCCACTAGCCTTGAGATAGCAAGAACCACCCAGGAGAGGATCATGAAGGCGAGGGAGGAAAGGGCTAGAAAGGCAATGGAAGAAAGACTAAGAAAAGCCCAGGAACAAAGCGACAGGGAAACCTTCTTGGCCTTAGAGCTCCAACAAAAAGAGATAGATCAAGTCCGACGCAGCTTGGAAGAAAGGTTGAACGGGGGCAGAAAGCAGAACGAGGACACGGCCATTCCCATGGAGGTAGACACAGATGAACTGAAGAATCTTGATAACTCGGGCAGACAAAGGAAGGAGTCATGCCAGGGGATGAGGACCAGGAAGAGATCTCAGAGGCCAAGGATTGACTACCCATCCTCTGGGGAGTCGGATTCTGGCAATGACTCTGACGAACATGTGAGTAAGAGAATCTCCAACATAGAAAAAATCATGATGGGTGGAGGAAGAGATTTCTATACAGAATCTCCCTTAGTAGCAGAAGTACGTAACCACAAGCCCAAACAGGGGCTTGCTTGCCCGAAAATTCCAAAGTATGGTGGCAAAACCGACCCTGGAGACCATGTGGTGGAATATGAAAGACTTATGCAGATAGCGGGACACGATGACATCACCATTTGCAGAATGTTTGAATATTTTTTGAAAGATGGGGCAAAGAACTGGTATCATATCCTTCGCCCAAACAGTATTCACTCTTTCGAGCAGTTGAAAAGAAAGTTCTTGAAGCAATTTGCCTTTTACAGACGTAAGGGCAAAGACACCGACTGGTTGATTAACATCAAGCAACGTCCTAATGGTAAAATGGATGATTACATGAAAAGGTTTAAAGAGGCGTGTCAACACGTCAACAATCTTCAGGAGAAGGAAGCAATGGCCTTCCTACGTGGAGGATTAGACCCGGTGATGAGCAGAAAGTTAAGGGAATCCTTCTATGACTTCCCTCCCAGCAACTTGGATGACATGTTTTACAGGGCCGATAACATCCAGCTCAAGGAAGAGACCTTGGGGAGGAAAGCAAGAAAAGTAAAGTGTTCGATAGGTTGGGCAAAAAAGGAAGCTGATCCCTCCGCTATCGGGGTGAGAGTCGGTCCCCTGATAGAAGAAGAGACGGCAGGCCTAAACAAGAAGACCTCAAGGATAAGTTGAAGAGGAAAAGGGAGGAAAATGAATTCACTCCCCTGAACACCAACCGGGCACGTATCTTAAACATCATCAAAAAAGATGGTGATATCTAGAAGCCTCAGAAGTTGAAGGTGCCCGAACACAAGAAAGACATCAGCAAGTGGTGTGAATACCACGAAGATCATGGGCACAATACAGAAGATTGTTGGCAATTGAAGAAGTTGGTTGAGAAGATGGTTAAAGATGGAGATCTCAAACAGTTCATAAAAAAAGACAAGGAGGAACGCAAGCAAGGGAAGACTGAATATAGGGGCAGAAAGGATAGAAATAAATCAGAAAGGGCAAATGGAATGAATCCAGACGATTATGTCCACACATATATCTGCACCATCGCAGGAGGAAATATATTGGGGAATAGTTCCAAATCTTCTAAGAAAATATACGCCCGAGAGGTGTATAACTTGTACAGAGGAGTGAACCGGCCAAAGCAAGCAGAGCCAATATTCTTCTCCCAAGATGACTTTGACGGAGTCAGTTTATACCCTCATATGGACCCGTTCGTGTTCACATGCATTATACAAGGGAACAGAATCGGAAGAGTTCTGGCAGACGGAGAAAGCTCAGTCAATGTGCTCATGAAGAAAACTTATTACCAGATGAATTTAGGAGGCGAGAAAATGGAACCTTGTGATGAGCCCCCACTAAGAGGTCTCGGAGATAGACCTATTACAATAGTCGGGCAAATGACCCTTAACCTGACTTTGGGGACCTTTCCACATACTGCTACCAAGCTCGTGCACTTCTACATAGTGGAAGAGCCTTCACCCTACAACCTGATAGTCGGCCGTCCAATGCTCATTGACTTCCAAGCCATCTACTCATTGCCCCACCTTAAAATGAAGTTTCCATTGGAGTCGGGCATTGGAATAGTTAGAGGTGATCAAGTGGTACAGTCAATCATGATGGACGAGTTGAAAGAGCAGAACATAAAAGATGATGAGGACAAAGACCCACACCCAAATAAATTCAAGAGGAGAGCTGATCAGCCTGAGTCGTCTAAGAGGGGAAGGATGTCTCTAAATGTGGAAGGAGGACACTTTGGGGATGAATTGACACGAACCATTACGGAACCGGGTAGCCAGACAGAGCAAGTGGAGTTGGAACCCGGAAATAAGGAGAAGATGTTAACCATTGGAGCCGACTTATCACCAGAAATAAAAGAATAGCTGATTACAGTATTAAGAGAATACTCAGATGTCTTCGCATGGGGACCGTGGGACATGCCGGTGATAGGTCCTGAGATCTCGGTTCACAGCTTGAATGTGGATCCTCAACACAAGCCAATTAGATAAAAAAAGAGAAACTTTGCCCCAGAAAGACAGAAGATCATTGAGGAAGAAGTGGACAAGCTCCTGAAAGCGAACTTCATTAAGGAAATTAAATACCCAGAATGGTTGGCAAATGTCGTAGTGGTTAAGAAGCAGAATGGAAAATGGAGAATGTGTGTGGATTACACTGATCTAAATAAAGCATGCCCCAAAGACCACTATCCCTTACCCAGTATTGACCAGCTAATAGATGCCACCGCCAGATTTTCAATGCTCAACTTCCTGGATGCATTCTCAGGCTATCACCAAATCGCAATGAGGGAGGAAGACATCCCCAAGACAACATTTATCACCCCAAAAGGGACCTTTCCTACATCAAAATGCCCTTTGGCCTGATCAATGCCGGGGCGACATATCAACGAATGGTAAACCGTGTGTTCTATAAACAAATCGGGAGAAATATGGAATGCTATGTCGATGATATGATAGTGAAGAGCTAAGATGCAGACCACATCAAAGACCTTAAAGAATGCTTTCAGACCCTGAGGGAGAACAAAATGAAGGTCAATCCTACTAAATGCACATTCGGAGTACACTCGGGCAAGTTCCTTGGATATATGTTCAGTCAGCGGGGAATAGAGGCCAACCCAGAGAAGATACAGGTGGTGCTAGACATGCAACCCCCAAAAACAAAAAAAAGGGAAGTGCAGAGGCTAACAGGAAGGTTGGCCGCCTTGAGGAGGTTCATTTCAAGATCGGTAGAGAAGGCGCTGCCATTCTTTGACACAATAAAGGGAGCAAAGGAATTTACATGGACAGAAGAATGTGAAAGGGCATTTGAGCAGGTTAATGAGTACTTATTCTCTCCACCTCTACTCACCAAACCAGATCCCACAGGAACACTGCATCTTTACTTAGCAGCCTCAGACCGCTCGGTCGCTTCAGTTCTTATAAAAGAGGAGTCAAACATCCAAAAACCGGTATTTTATGTCTCCTATGTTTTGAAAGATGCAGAGACCAGATACCCAAATATTGAAAAGTTACCCCTTGGATTAGTGATGTCGCCATGAAAACTCAGGCACTATTTCCAAGGAAGGATCATAGAGGTAGTCACTGACCAACCACTCAGAAAGATCTTGCATAAAGTTGATACTTCGGGCAGGCTGACAGCTTGGGCAATAGAGTTGGGTGAATATGATCTGGTATACAAGCCAATGAATGCCATTAAAGCACAGGCACTGGCAGATTTCATGATGGAGTGCAACTTTAGCACCCCAACAGAACCTATTCAGAAAGAAAGACAGGAACCCGGACAAGCCGACCCTATCCCCATTCATCTATCCAGGTACTGGAAGCTACACGTAGATGCATTAGTCAGTCTCATAAGGGAGATATGGAGCTGGCATATCACTTATTAGCCGAGAAGTCTTCGAAATAAATCAAGCAATTAGGTTCACTTTCCCTCTCACCAACAATGAGGCGGACTATGAAGCTCTATTGGCGGGAATGAATCTAGCAAAAAGCGTGGAAGTCAAATATCTGAAAGCTGAACAAAATGTTTAAGTTACAAAAATAAGAGATGGAGGCACGCATGCAAGCTGAACAAGAGGCAAATAATGTTGAACTCTGAGGAGTCAGTGACAATTTTTCAAAAAAAAATATAGATATGATCTTTTTAGATAATGATAGAAAAGAATATTCATTATTCATTACTTAAATAAAGCGGTTCTTTCGGGCATTCATCGAAAGGGGGATACTTGCTCTTCGAATTGGACCAATTGCGATATCTAGAAAAAAAATATTTTTTTTGTTGATTATTTCTGAGGCTCGTATTAATGCTGAGCGAGAGAAAAGTAAAATGGAGATGGAAGCACGTATACAAGCTGAAAGAGAGGCAAACAAAGTGCAAATGGATCTACAAATAGAAGCCTTCAAAAAAGAAATTCTATCTCACTTAAAAACATGTAACTAAATACTTTACTGTGCATGCAGTGCTAAATAATTTCTTTGTTCTTATTCTTGGCCTCAGGCTTGAAACTAAAAGATGATTGCTTGACGGTACTTCGCGCGATCAGAAATGATATTTTGTTTCAATGATGTGTTTCTGATCTGAACCATTCCATAGACTTATAATCTTCTAAGGGGAGCGTAGTGGTGATTGTAGAGCTATAAAAAACTTTTAGGGTGTTATTTGATAAGCTGAATAAAAGTTGGAAATGCTAGTAAGATGAATATGCTGAACATTGACCACCTTCTGAATATTTGAAATTCAAATTTCGTGCTTGATTGAGTTATGGTAATGGGACATGGTTTACTTGCTCCCACCTATTCTTTTTATAAAATTGCTGAGATAGAAAACAAAAACAGAAATCTTGTTGTTCCCTCCCCTTATAACAATAAAGTTGTTTGTTTGACATGTGTGTATAAAGCATTAGGTCGCAGCTACACTTGACCCTCATTTAACTATCTATGCACAAGTGTAAAGTTCATGCTTTCGCTAATTTTATGTTACTTTTGATTGTGTATACATTTAGCTAGTGAGAATTATGTTTCACCTTCATCTGGACTAATATATCGCATACAAGTTTTCTTCACTTCAGAATCCCCATGTTGTTATGCAACATCCTATATTTTATATTTTTATTATAGAGTATATATGTCTTGGTCTCATTGTTTATGCTACTTGTTTGGTGGTGTTTTTTGAAGGCCATAGTTACTGGTCAATTGGTCTGTCGGCGTCTACTGTGTCCTCTTTTTAATGAATTGTTCTTTTATGTATTTTAAAAGCTGTTAAACATAGAACTCAAACTTAAAAGGTTAAGAAAGGTATTTGAGCCGATTTATTATGAACATGAATTATGTGCTAATAATATTTTATTTGAATGATTTCTCAGTTTGACATGTGGATGGCTAGGGTGATTTAATTATGGGAATTCTGATAGGCTTAGCTAACTGTTTAGAAGTGGAAGCAAGGGATTTTGTAGCCTTTTTGTTTGGTTGCTAGTGATGAAAGAAGGCTGATGGCTATGTTGGTTCAAGTCTTAGATATGACTTTAGTTAGATGATTCTAGTTAGACTACAAACTAATTTTTGGTATTATCTATTGATGTTGTTATCTCCTGCTACCTATTGTAAGTTACTAGTAAAATATTCTCTATCAGAAAATGATTATTATCTGATTTTGAATGAGTTATTCTAAGTTGAAGTTGTATTGGTATATATGGGTTAGTATTATAGCTAGTTTGGAGTTTAATTTTTGCATCAGTTTGGATGTTGCAGGGATATGTAGTAATTTTGATTACTTGTTGGCAGCTCTTATTATTGTTTTCATAAATTTTATTTTATCAAAAAATATATTATTTATATATAAAAAAATATGCGACGAGAGGTCGTTGTAATAAATATGAAATGAAAATTATCGCAAAAATGATTTGACAGGAGGAAAACTGTTACAATAATTTATATGTGACAGGAAGGAAGGTTGCCACAAATACTAAAATGCAACAGAAATTGAGACCGTTGCAAATAAACAAATATGACGGGAGAGAGAGACCGTTGCAAATACTTTTATGTGACGGCTACCTAAAACCGCTACATAAAACAAATGTAACGCCCGAAATCGTTGCAAGGAATATATGTAACGAGACTTTTTACAACGGCTCATTACGCGTTGCGAAGCCGTCGCATATACTTTTTTGCGACGCATTTCTATTTTTTTGTGATGACTTTCACGCATCGCATATGCTGCCATTTTTTGTAGTGCAAGAAGCGTTGCATCATATACTCTCTTCTGGAAGTGAAAACCTGCTTAATATTTTCAATAATTGAACATTTCAGGTATGTATCCCAAGTTATATAAATGATTGATTTCTTTAATTTTTCATAGATAAAGAAGAAATCAAGAGAAAATAGTTATATAAATTACTGTAACTGTGTGTTGGAACTCCTGATATATAAATTAATATAATTATATGTATTATCTAATGAGAACCTCATTTGTTTGATAAGGTTTTTAGCTAAGATTGAATCTTTAGAAGACGGTCAGCTAAAGGGCATCAAAAGATACGAAATTGATACCGCTTTGAGCGGAGAAATAATTACTCCTCGAACCAATCGTAGGGTTGGATCCCCAAGCGGAGATCCTCCAGTTGAAACACTACCGATAGTATCTGTTGCAATAGCTCTTGTAAAGGCATTGGAAGTCATGACGGATAAGAAGAAAGAGAAAAAGAAGGAGAACGCCAACTCGAAAGAGGGAGAGAAAGCTAAGACCAAGGAGAAAAGTCCAGAAATAAGTCTAAGTGACAAGCAAGATAGATTCTAAGGCTAGCAAGGCTCTTGATCAGGATAAAGGGATGAATACCTCGAAGTTGAACACAATCCTTAAATTTAGAGCCGCCCTTTTCCAAGAAGATTATGAATGTCAAATCGAGAAAGATAGAATCTCTGGATATCAAAAAATTCAATAGGAAGGGGATCCTCAGTCCCACATAAGGGCATTGGTTAATTCTTACTACTTAATCCGCTTCCTTTTTCCTCTTTTGCCTATGGGAATCGCTGGAGACCAGCCTGAATTTTCTCCTACTTATGATGCCACGAAGCAGATCCTGAGGTGAAAAATAATAACAATGAGCATATGTGCAATATAATTATTGAATGGAGGTAAGGTTTAAAAAGTACCACTATCGTCTAAAGAACTAAGACCAGCTGTTCGGAGGTTACTTTTGGTCAATATGTCATACCACCCGATCTTCTCATGTTATACAGTAGCCCATTCCTCAGCTGACAGGTAAAGGAAAGACATCTTTCCATATTAGGATTTATGAACAAAGTCCAAAACAAGGAGAAACCTAGTCACTGGTCTTCCACTTATGGAGAAAGAAATCATCTTTAATTGTAGTCCGAAAGTAATTGAGGTAATGAGCAAACATCAAAGATTTGAAATGTGTCAGATTTATGGATAATATTCATCCTATTATTTACAATGAACACTAGAAAGAATTGTAGGGGGTGAATACAATTCTTACAACTTTATGCTTTTTCTGATTTATCAAACACAAACAAACAAAACTATAGAAACTATGAAGATTTAAAGACAACCAAAATAAAGATCAACATAGTAACATATCAAAGTTCATTTTCATTCAAACTTTGAATGTTTTCTGAGATAAGAAACAATGCTTTGTCAGCTACAAATCTCCACAACTATAGAGCTTCAAACAATTACAAAGTAAGCTTCATGAAATCTCCAATCATATGACAAATTAGAGCTATTATCTTGCGATGTAACTGAAATCTCTCAATAAAACTAAGAGCTACAATCTTCCTATTTTTCTCTCTCAATAAAACTCTCAATACTAAGTACAAAAAATTACAGAAAGAAAACTACACAATGACTATTTATATAAAATAGAAGATAGTTGCAAATTCCCCTGATGGTGACCACTTGAGATATCCCCGTATGGTGTGGATCAGTAACGACAGTGACTTGCAGCACTCCTATCTTTCCATTCCATATTTAGCTAAGCAATCCAAAGCCATGTGTAGTTGGGACCACATGTTCTCCTCCAATTTCTGACACTCGACTAACAGAAATGTGTCTTCCTTTCCAAGGAAGAAGACAAAGCAATCTTTCCTTTTGATGTACCTTCTTTCCCCTGAAGCTTGGCTACTTTATCCCCGTATGAAACTTTAACCCCTGAAGCTTTATACCCATCCGGGGATAAATCATACTATCCCCGTATGACTTTGAACCTGTTGATCCTTTGAAACATATAGATTCGACATCAGAGAGCTCAAATTTACTTTATTCTAAGCATTCTAATTGTTATTCACAATGAAGATTTGTAGGGGGGTAAATACAAATCTTACAAACTTTTTAGCTTTTATCTTCAAACACAAACAACCAAAACCACAACAACTATGCAGATTTAAATTCGAACTTGAAAAGTAAATCAAACACAGAAATATCAAAGGTCAATTGTATTAAACTTTGAAGGTTTTCTCTGAGATAAGCAAGGATGCTTTCTCAGCTACAAAATCTCCAATTCTATGGAGCTACGATCAATTACAAAGCAAGTAAACAAACTCTCAAACTCTATTACTGATCTGAGCTACAACCTTGCTAAGTAATCAGAAATCTCTCATAACTAAAAGCTATTATCTCTCTTTGTATATCTTTCCTTATTTGCCCAAGCAATCTTTTGGCATGTGTAGTCTGGACCACATGTTTTCCAACATTCTCTGGCACTCCATTAATATAAAATGTGGCTTCCTTTCCAAGCAAGAAGATAAAAGGAATCTTTCTTTATTGCATCCTTATTCCCCTGAAGCTTGGCTGCTTATCCCCGTATGAAGCTTTAACCCCTGAAGCTCATTCCCGTCCGGGGATAAAATCATACTTTCCCGTATGAATTTGAACCTTGATCCTTTTTTAACCCCTGAAGTTCATAAGGGCTTCCAAAACCTTCTACCTTGCACTCTTGATATCAGTGAACTAAAAACTACTTTATTCTAAGCATTCTAATTACAACTTGACACTTGTTTACTATTGAGTAACAATGTCCTTATTAACCGAGTTCAAATAAAACTATATAAGTAAAAAACTCTTATTTAGAATGCTTCTAAGGACATCATCATCTACACATAACTCATGCAAACCTAACAATCTCCCCCA
>JAUEJK010421397.1:0-14269 GCA_032274865.1 Eryngium alpinum
TATTATATTAAATTTTGAAAAAAAAATATATCTAATTTTTAGGTTAATCGTGTCATAAATATTGAAGATAAATAAATGTAAATATATATTATTTTTAAATATATAAATATGCATATATTTGTAGTAAATTAATTTATAGATAATAAAATAAGTAAATAAAAAGAGAGAAAATTATTATTTTAATAATATTCAAATTTGGATCAGTGAATAGTAGTGATCTAAATTTGGATCAGTATTATTCACTGATCCAAATTTGGATACTTTTTGGATCACGGTTGGGGCAATTTGCATCACAAATTGATCCAAATTTAAATTTTTGGATCACGGTTAGAGTTGCAGTCTATCACGGTTCAAGTCCAGAAAGTACAGCAGGTCTTGAATAGAGATAGCTTTGCTGCCTATCATTGTCCAGTCTATTCCGGCGACTGAAAATTGGATAACCATATGAATCTGTTCTATCATATGGTACAATCCATGAAGGCGATGTTTAGAGTCCATATAAGTTACTTATTATATGTTTGTTAAAAAAGTCATTTAAACTTATAAGTTGAATTTTACAGAATACTTAATTCTAACTTTCAACTTTTAAGTTATATTGACTTATATGTTTATGTCAATTTATTAATCTTAAGTCATAAATAAATTATTTTAAGGTAAGTCAAACCTGCTCAAAATTTTATGGCAGGCAGCTTGCTTCATGTAATCTGGGTCACGTGAGGGGGTGCACGTGGGAGTCCCTAGTTGTCTCTTTCTTCTTCTCCAAAGTCGTATCTGATGTACTCAACAAATGCATGGACGAGTATCTCCCACATTATGCCGATTAATAGAATAAGGGACCCAACTGGAGGATGACATCAATCTGGTTGCATGATGGATAATGTCAACTGGGGACAACCGTTTTAGCCTTTACCAAAACATCCAGGTCCTATTTTGGCACAATCCTGGAGCAAACAGATTCCAGTGGACTTCTCCGGTTTTTAAACCTTGTTCTTGTAATTTAAAGGAACTGATCGGGGGTGAAGGAGTTGGTATAATAATTATCCAATTATATTAATATTAGTTCACAATTACAAAGAACTTCACGTCCGTACAGTAAGGGAGGTTATTCTCCTTCAATGCTATTCTAAAGTGTGTATACAAAGATTGTGAACCCCCTTTCTTCAAGGGGAAGCTTTCCTTTTATAATGTTCTCCCCAAAACCTAGTGCCACGTGGACCGCTCCATCAGCCTCTCAATATTCTTTACGCTTTTTCCCACGTCACCTGCTCCGAGCTTTCCTTCACCAGTCTTGAGTTTTCCTCCTTTCCTTGGACGTGTTGCACAATTGTAACATGGTACAAGGGCCCAATAGGCCGTTAAACAAACGATATATATATTAATCCCATAACCTGTGGGCTATGGCCCAACATTGGCCCCCCCCCCCCCCCCCCGAAAATGAGCTAATGCTGCTTTAGAGCATTTCTAAAAGAGCCCAGAGAACTCGACCCATAAACAAGGAAAGTCTTTAGAATATGAAGTAGGAACGTAAAATGGGAAAGAAAATGGGGGAACGCAAGTGACTGTGAGTCACTATTGAAAAAGGCCCAAAGATAAACCTATTCCAATTGTATGGACCCTAAGAAATGTAGCCAAATAATGATATACATATCTCCAGAGAAGGGGGAGGGGGTTGTGACTTAGTTGGGTAACGTGGGTGATTGTGGGCCACAAGTTGCAATGTTTGGGGAAACGTGTGTAATGATTATATGGGGAGATGGGAGAGGAAAGAGACATTTAAAAAAGATTTATTGAAAAGCGGAAGGGCAAAGGACTACCACTTTCTTCAGTTGAAGTTACTTCTTCATCACAAAGTACGTTTTTCTCTTTCTTCTACTTCTCCTTTTTAACTTTTCTTTACTTGCAAATCCATCAATGGCGTACCTGAGCGATGAGACTCGAGGAGAGTCGTTTGAACGGAACCTGGAACCCGCCGATACTCCTCCCTGTCTCCGACGACCGCCGCACGACAAAAGCGTTACATTGATGAAATTAACGCGATTGGAGCCGACGTGTTTACAGAGAAACCTTTAAACTACGATAGCGACCACGCCTATAAGACTGCTAATTTGAAAAAGCTTTTAGATAGAATCCTAATTTCGGATGGGTATAACATTCGGATACCCAAACCCGGAGAGAAAATTTTGGAGATTCCCGAATACGGGTTCCAATCCGTACCTCTGAAATGGTTCGAGCTAGGGTTATCTTTTCCCTTTCACCCATTCCACCTAGAAGTGCTCGAATACATCGGCTGCGGCCTACTTCAATTAGCGGCTAATTCCTTTTGCCAAGTGAGCGGCCTTATAGCCCGGTGTTTCGAGCTCCATCGGGTGCCCTCGATCCGGCTTCTATTTATGATTTACGAGATAAAGCTCCAAGGTAACTGTGTCTACCTGTCAAATAGGACTGAGAAGAGTATATTTAAGGTCCCCACTTCTCACCCTGGATGGAACAAAGATTGGGTGTATATGAATGGGTTAGAATTTTGCCGATTAAAGCCCTAGTGCAAAATTACTAAAAACAAGGTCCGGGAAATTAACGACGTCGACCCGGTTGGGGATCCTGTTGTTGAGGAGGTCTTAGGTCAAGGTTATCACTACGATGCTAAAGACTTTATTGATAAAAACTTTTTGAACAACCATCAACGTATGTTTTAACCTTAAGATTTTTACCTTTTCTTTGCTATGTATTAATGCTTCGAACTCTCGATCCATCACATTAACTACTTTGGTATTTTTGCCTCGCAGTTGGAGGTCGAGCACTTGTTGAGGTGATAGAGACTGGATTTTCAGCCATGTCGACACAAGAGCAGCTCGCCAGATTGGCACAAAAATACCAAGAATGCAAGGGGAACTCAAACCGCCTCGAGGTCGGAGGAAGCAGTTCTGCGGCAGCTTCGGATGGGTCGAGGCCCCCTCAAGCCAAAACCCGAGTAGCCTAGATAGGGGGTCAAACTGTGACTCTGATTACTCAGCCACCTCGACCGGCCCCAGGGACCCACTTCTCAGACCATCTGAATGATACCGGGGGTCTAGATTGCGTTGTGATCACTGCTCTGAATCAGAAGAGAGCTCTGAAGTCGGTGAACATGGAGGGCGGGGACCCACAAGAAGCAGCCTCTTTACTTCCAGCGAGAAAACTTCGACGTGTAGGGGAGGTCGAGACCTCAACCAGGAGCAAGGGAAGCACCTCGAATCCTCAAGCTATCGGGAGCTGCCATCTTTTCTGATGATGGAGATTTTATAATCGTCATCAAGGCCTTCAAGCGGTGGACGCTTCGAGAAAAGGCTCTGGCACAAGATCTTCGAGCCTTTTCCCTACCATAGGATGACGGCCACCATTCAAATCTTAGCGCCGAGGGGAGAATTAAGAGGTTGCAGGACGGAGTGAGCCTAGTAAGGGATCTTATACGTGCCAATATTTTTAATTGCACCATTTGTGATTCCTCTGAGCACCTCCCCTTAACAGATCCTATTTTCCTTATTTTACAGCTGATGTGCGACATAATGAAGGTATCTGATGAGCAAAGTGCGTTTATTGAGCGCTGCTCGAAAATTGATACCGAGAGGAAAACTTTTCAGGACAAGATTAAGGAGCAAGGAAAGGGTCTGAAGGCCCCGCAGTCGAAGGAGAAGGAGTGGGAGAGAGCCCGGAAAGAGCTCGAGACAACTCAAAGGGAGTTGGCTGATGAAGTGAAAAAGTTGAAGGGTGAACTCGGTGCTCAAAAAGAAGAGAAGAGCAAGGTCGATAGAGCGCTCTAGTGAGCTCTCGAGAGAGAGAGACCAAGACTCACCAGGAGCTTTCGACCCTTAAGAGCGAGGTAGAACGCCTCGGGGGGCTGGTTAACGACACCCAGGCCGAGCTCGAGAGGGTGATCAAAACCTATCAAGAAGCTGCTAGGGATCAAGAAGAGCGAATCTTGGAGAAGGCAAGGGACTTGGAGGCCACCCAAGAGGTCTTGGAGAGGGTTCGCGACGCCCTGGCCATGAGGAATTATGATCTTTCTAGGGACGAACAAATGGCTAAGCTTTTCTCCGAGCGAGACAAGATGGTCGAGGAGATAGCTCTATTGAGGAAGAAGGTGGTCTCCGCGCAGGACGAAGCCGACCGATCCCCTAAGGTGGGATACAATAGTTGTTTTAATAAGTTTTCAGCTGCCAATGCGGATACCACAGGGAAGACGTGGTTCGACTATGAGGATGAGGTCTATCTTGCCCACACAGCCAACCAGGCATCGGAAGCGGAGAAGGATAAGGGGACTGGGGATCAAGGGAAGCAGCCCGAGGTTGAGGGGGAGAAGGATGCTTCCCACACCTCGACAAATGAAGGAGAGAAAGACGCTTCTAACCCTCTAGAAAACAATGCTGGGTCTGGGGATCATGGAGAAAGGGTTGAGACTTAGGCCCTTGAGTACTTTGTTAAGATTGTTAATCATTTTGAATTTGTAAGACTATTATTCAGATACTCATTTGGAATATACTACTCTGTGCCCCCACCCCTTTAATAGTGATGGAAGTAATTTTGAGTTTTATTCCCCATTTTTTTTGTTAATTATAATGACTTGAGTGATGAGACATTGAAGAATTTCCATAAACATGTAATAGTAAAAAAAAATTAGAACGTGAGAGATCGTATGGTTAAAGAGCAACACGACCACAATAAAAATAAAGCACCGTAATTTGCATAAAACTATCAAAAACAAAGCTTGAGAAAAAGCTACCTTAATCCAAGCTCGATATTGACATTCATCATTGGGTCTAGTAAGCTTTTATTCTTAAAAAAAGGCTAAAACCTGAATAACTTAAATAAATTAAGGGGTCATACCCGTTGACCTGGAACCCTACTGAAAGTACCTTTTGAGGTGAAAGGCATTCCAAGTGTTTTTCACGGGCCTACCATTCAACTTTGCGAGCTTATAGGTCCCTGGCCCTATAACCTTTATGACCTTATATGGGCCCTCCCAAGGGGATGAGAGCTTGCCCAGGGGGGCTACTTTTGAGGCCGAGGCTTCTCGTAGGACTAGATCATTAACTTGGAATTGCCTAGGGAGGACTTTCTTATTGTAATATTGAGCCACCTTACGATGATAAGCGTCCAACTTAAGTGCTGCTGAGTCTCTAACCTCATCTAACAGATCGAGATTGCACATAAGGCCTTGCTCATTCAGAATGGGATCGAACTTTTCAACCCTGAGGGATCCGAGCGAGATTTCCACGGGAAGCACGGCCTCAGTCCCGTATACCATCTTGAAAGGGGTTTCCCCTGTAGTTGACCTAGGGTTTTTGCGATAGGCCCACAGAACATTGGGAAGCTCATCAATCATTTCCTATCGGCATCCTCGGGGCGCTTTTTGATTCCTTGGAGGAGAAATCTTATTGGTGATCTCAACCTGACCATTGGCCTGAGGATACGCAACAAGTGATTTGGCATGAGTGATTTACAGTTCAGCGAACGTCAACTCTGTCTTTTTTCCCACGAATTGAGTACCATTATTGGTGACAACGACCCTAGGGACCCTATATCGAAATACAATCTCTTCCATGAAGAATCGGATGACGTCCTTCTCTCGGATGTGAGTGAGAGGTCGTGCCTCGACCCACTTGGTTGTGTAATCAATTGCCACAATGATATATTCAAACCGGCCCTTTGTTTTTGGCTACTGACCCATAATATCGAGCCCCCACATATAGAATGGGATGGGCAACAAGACTGAGGTGAGCTCCGTCGTAGGACGATGGTTTATCTGACCAAAGATTTGGCATGACCTACAGCTCTTAACGAAACGCTCACAATCTGCCCTCATGGTTCGCCAATAGAAACCTTGCCTCATTATCTTAAAAACGAGAGCCTTAGCTCCCAAGTGCTCTCCACATATGGCTGTGTCGACCTCGACCATGGCTTGTTGAGCTTCCCCAGGGCCAATACACATGAGTAAGGGCTCGAGGAAAGCCCTCTTGTACAACTTTCCATCAAGGACACAGAAACCCTGGGCTTTTGCTATAATTCTTTTAGCTTCCAGCTTGTCCTGAGTCAACTCATCTTGGAGAATGTAAAATAGCATAGGAGTTCGCCAATCAGAGCCGTTGTCGACAGGGAATACATCTTTGGCTTCAATAGATGGGGCCGTCAACTCTTCGAGGTATACTGGGCCACTTAGGTCTAGGACTGGCGCCGAGGCCAGCTTTGACAAAGAGTCTACTGGAGAATTTTGGGCTCGAACCACATTTTGGATCGTGCAAGAGGCGAACCTCCATTTCAACTTCAGGACCAGGTCGAAGTAATGAGCCATGCGAGGGTTATGAGCCTTATATTCTCATTGGCCTTGTTTTACTGCTAATTGGGAGTCACTGTAGACCTCTAGGACGTCGACCTTGAGCACCAGAGCCAGTTTAAGACCCGCTATTAGAGCCTCGTACTCTGCCTCATTATTGGTTGTCGCAAACTTTAACCGAATAGCCCGCTGGATTTTAAACCCCTCGGGGCTCTGAAGGATAATACCCGCTCCGCTTGTATCAGAAGTGGAGAACTCGTCCACAAAGAGGGTCCAAGGTTCCCCCCTTCCTTTGTTATTGGGACTGGGCCACGGGGGTGGAGCTCGCTAGGAAAGGAACATTCTGCCACAAAATTAGCCAGGGCTTGGGCCTTAATGGATGTGCGAGGTCGAAACTCGATATTGAATTGGTTCAGCTCGAGAGTCCAGGCTGCTAATCGACACGAGATGTCGGGCATGTGAAGGAACTTTTTCAACGGCTGGGAGGTTATGACAATAATATCTCGACCTTGGAAGTAATGCTTTAACTTTCTGCTTGCCATTACCAACGAAAAACCCATCTTTTCCACATTTGGGTATCTGGTTTTGGCATTTTTGAGCACATGACTGACATAGTAAACTGGTCGTTGGGTTACACCTTGCTCTTTGATTAGAGCGGTGGCCACAATTTTATGGGTAGCCTCCAGATAAACATAAAGGGGTTCTGTTCCATTGGGCTTGACCAGGACTGGAGGGGTCGAGATGTACTCTTTTAATTCCTCGAAGTTGATTTGGCATTCAGGGGTCCATTTAAACCTTTTGGAAGCTGAGATGCCTTTGATTGCGTCGAGAAAAGGGAGGCATCGCTTGGAGGATTTAGAGATGAACCTTCGTAGGGCCGCGATGCACCCTGTTGAGATTTGGACCTCTTTGACCGTCTTGGGAGGAGCTATGCTTTGGATGGCCTTAACCTGGTCGGGGTCAACCTCGATCCCTCGCTGAGTTATCATGTGTCCCAGGAATTTCCCTCCAGGAAGACCAAATGAACATTTTTCAGGGTTGAGCTTTATGTTGCTGGCTCGAATTCTCGAGAAGCTCTCTTTGAGGTCGGATATATGAGCTCGAGCTCTGAGAGATTTTACGATAATGTCATCAACGTAAACTCCACGTTCCTTCCAATTTGGGGTCGAAACACCTTATCCATCATTCTCTGGAATGTTGCTCCAGCATTGATCATTCCAAAAGGCATGAATTTGTACGCGTATACCCCTCTATGGGTGATAAATGTCGTCTCTATCCTTATCTGATTATAGCCCGAAAATACATCCATGAAGGACAACAAGGCGTGGCCTGAGGTCGCGTCTACCAACAGGTCGATGTTGGGCAATGGGTAATAATCTTTAGGGCATGCCTTGTTGAGGTCAGTGTAGTCAATGCAAATTCTCCACTTGCCACTGCTCTTCTTCACTAAAACCACATTGGCTATCCACTCTGGGTATTTGATTTCTTTAATGAAGTCAGCCTCAAGAAGACGCTCGAGTTCTTCATCAAAAGCCCTTTGTCTTTCTGGCGCATTGTGACGCCTTTTCTGCCTTACTGGCTTCACCGCTTTATCAATGTTGAGTTTGTGAACAGCGATTGATTCCGGGATGCCAGGCACGTCCCTAGGGGTCCAGGCAAAAACATCGGCATACTCCCTAAGGAGGTCGATGAGCACTTGTCGAGTAAGGTGGTCGAGATCAGTTCCAATCCTTACTGTATTTCTGGGTCAAGTGGGGTCGACCACTACCTCTTCCATTTCACCCACTGGGACTATCCCGGAAGCTCGATCCTCATTCTGCGATGAGCTAGGATGGGATTCCCCAATCATCATCATTTGGCTCGACCCTTCTACCATAACTTGCTTTCACTTCGGAAGGATTGTATTAAGGTAACACTGTCTGGAGACCGCCTGGTCACCTCTTACCTCTCCGACCCCGAATTCTATTGGGAACTTTATTTTAAGGTGACCAATCGAAGTGATTGCCCTAAGAGCCACCAGGGTCGGTCTGCCAATGATTGCATTATACTTGGATGACGAGTTAACCATGTAGAATTTAATGTTTCTCCAAGTCTGGAGGGGCGCTGTTCCAAAGAGGACGGGCAACTCAATAGTGCCCACAATGGGTACTGCATGACCTCCAAAGTTGTATAAAGGAGACTCATTGGACAGCACGAGCTTCTTATCCCCTAGATCCATTGAGATATAAGATGTCTGCCGAACTGCCATTGTCGATGAGTACCTTTTCACGGTGTTGTTTCCCATCAGAACTGTAATTAATATGGCATCGACATGAGGTCGAATGAGGCCAGAGTGGTAATTATCATCAGAAAAAGAAATGACCAGCCCAGGCTGGCCTCGAGGCCTTTTGGGGAGCCTATCCTAAATATTGGCAACCTGCCTAGCATAATTCTTCTTTCCATTATTAGAAAACCCTCCGGCCGCCTCCCCTCGCTTCCTGGAAAGGGGTAGGGGTCGGATGGCGGTGGTGTCTGATCGGAAAAGTGGACCATGATGTCGTCTTTGACCTTTTTCTCAATATAGTCACTTAACTAGAAACATCTTTCGGTCGTGGTAGTCCCCGTGATACTCACAGTACTTGTTTCGCTTGTAGGGTCTATCTGGATTCATAGGTCGAGGCTTTCGATATGTGATAGGATCGGCCCCTGTCCCCAAGTATTAAGCTTAGTGTAGTGTATTCCTTTTGCCTTTGTTGTCAAGATTTACCTTGTTTCTCGCTGGATCTTTTACTGCCCGAAGGGGCCTCTTGACGAGGTTGCCACTTGGGGACAGGAGGGGTCGTGGCAGGAGCTACGGTCCCATCTTTTGACCAGATCCTAACACTTCCCATAGCCTCTTGAAGAGTAAGTCGGTGCTCGATAATTTACATGGCCACCTGAAGCGTCTTTGGACTTTTCTCAGAAAATTCTTCGAGGAGGGGGCCGTGGCGACGCCTATCGATCCCGGCGGCTAGATAGTTCAAGGCCAGCTCATCGACCAGATTAAGAATTTAGGATACCTCCTCCCTAAATCTTGACAGAAAGTCCCTCAGAGACTCCTTTTCTTTTTGGATCACGTTCATCAAAGGGGCAGTTATCTTGCCGCCCTTGCGGTTACTCGAGAATCGAGCCTTGAATTTGCTTCTCATCGATGCCCACGAATCGATAGACCTTGGGGGGAGATTGGTATACCATTGGAGCGCCGTCCCAGTCAAACAAGTATTAAAAAACCTGCACTTATTTGTCTCATTATGGCCAAAAAAGCTCATGCGACCATCGAAGATATTGAGAAAGTCATCAGGGTTCTTTGAGCCATCGAACGGGTCGAGAGGGGGGACTTTTGCCTTCCTCTCGATCTTTGCCAACTCAATTTCCTCAACGAGGGGGCTTTTTGGAGGCACTTCAATTCTTGATTGGGAGTCCATGTACCTCTTACAGGCAGCTAGGTCCCTTTGTATTTTAAGCATTTCTAGGGAGAGGCCTAGGATCCCTTGAGCACGTGGACGGTGATGGGGTATATCCTCGTCTCCTCCAGGCCTGTTACCTCTAGGTCGACCAGCTGTTTTAGGAGCCTTAAAACTGGATGAAACGTCATCGATTTGGTACTAGGAGCTGGAAGAGTTGTTATGCTCGAGCCACTCTTCTTCATGGAGCAAGTAAAGTTGTCTTTTCTCACGGATTTTTTCCTCTAAAAATCCTTTTCTGCTCTTCGAGGGCATTGAATTCGTCATCGTCTTCGAGGCGTAAAATTGGGGCGGTGCCTTGGGAGGCTACCCGATTTTTCTTTTCTAGATGAAGCCTGTCGTCACCACTTAGGACCATTTTTCCATTGGATGCTCTGACGAGGGATCTCTCATGTTTTTCAGGATGCTTCCTCTTTGGGTGAGCGCTATGCTGGTTTAGTTTGGAATCGGGAGTGAATTTCTTCAAACCCGTTTTGTTAGGGCGGTGGGGGTAATGGGATTTCCCTCACCCCTTTCCGGCTGAAACGAGACCTTAGGACCAAATCGTGGGGGAATAATTTCCTCTAGAACCTGTCCTTCAGCCCATTTTTTAGATGTATCTCCCACAACTTCCATGGAGATACAAACCCAACAAAAACAGAGCTAAAACAGTAGAAATAGGTAATTGAAGGCCCTCCTTCTAGCGCCAATGTTCGGGCGTGAAGGCGTTGGTATAATAATTATCCAATTATATTAATATTAGTTCACAATTACAAAGAACTTCACGTCCATACAATAATGGAGGTTATTCTCCTTCAATGCTATTCTAAAAAGTTTGTGTGTGTGTGTGTATACAAAGATTGTGAACCCCCTTTCTTCAAGGGGAAGCTTTCCTTTTATAATGCTCTCCCCAAACCCTAGTGCTACGTGGACCGCTCCATCAGCCTCCCAATATTCTTCACGCTTTTTCCCACGTCACCTGCTCCAAGCTTTCCACATCACCAGTCTTGAGTTTTCCTCTTTTCTTTGGACTTGGACCTGTAGCACCATTGTAACATGGTACAAGGGCCCAATAAGCCATTAAACAAATGATATATATTAAACCCATAACATGTGGGCTATGGCCCAACAGGAACATTAAACTTGGCGAGGATTTAATCGTCCTTTTTCATATGCTTTGGTACAAGTAAAAGTTGTATCTAAATTGCTACAAAAAAAAGATTCGGTTGAGGATCTTTTAGACGGCTAGTAACCAATTCTCTCGTGTTAGGAGGAGGCACTTCCAGGATCTTATACTCTTGTATGTTAACAGTAGGGTTGTTATGTTCCTAGACAGTCCATCAATCCATCACCAAACAATGAGTTATGTTCCTAACTTCATGCTGGAATGTGAATTAATCACACGTACTATCAATATTTTCAAATGGTAGTTTTCTAGGATAAAGTTTACTTAGTATAATCATAATATTGGTGCTTGCATTCATATAATTGGTACGATCTATTGTTTGAGTTAAAATCTAAATTATTTATTATAGTTGTTATGAAAATATTTATATTATTTTTCTGTTACATTATACTTAATCTAGATATGTTATCTTTCGTTTGAAAAATTATATTATCTTTTCGTTATATTATATTTCAATCCAAATTAATTATCAAAATCTATTACACTAAATTCAACTCATTCTTAATATTGTACATGGTTCTTTATGATAAGGAATTAAAGCCCAAAGCAAGTAAAATACAATTAGGATTAAGCCCAAAGAAGAAACACTAATGGCTTGTCAAAAAGGGGGCCTACAATAAAATATAAACGAAAATGGACATTTCCATAGGCAGGCGGGGCCCACAGCTCAATAAGGGATAATAAACCTTTACACACATGTAAAAGGAGCACATGCCACCTATAGGAAGGCGACACGTGGATGATAACCCTAAGTTTTTTAATACTTTCTCTCTAGAAATCTTACTCTCACGCCGGAGAGGTTTCGGTGTCCACCGACACCGGAATCCCCAAAGTGATGTTTGTGACTCGTGTGTAGGAATTTGAAGGTGCTTTTGGAGGTCAAGGCGACATCATTTGGCGCTAGACGTAGGTCCTGAACCATGCCTGTCAAACAGTCATGTTCATTTTTGAAGAGGAAGTTTCTAGTCCACATAAAAAATAGCACAAAATTTTGGAACGAGTTGGCCCTTTGTCAACAGATGTACTCTGTACGCCAATACGACGACTAATCGCAACTCGTTTGAATTTTGATGGAGCCAATACAAGTCAAAATCCGGTAGTAAAGAGAACAATGAATAAAGTTTAAGTCATTACAAGTGTGGAGGATCATGGTGAAACAATTGTGAAGTTTGAAAGAAAGCGACATTCGTTTTATGTTAGAGAAAAGAAAACGAGAAGCAAAGGAAAAAGAGACTGAGCAAACAACAAAAGATACACTCAAGGAGGAAGTAGAAAGACTAAGGGAGTACAAGAAAATTTTGGAACAAAAACAAATAAAGAAGTTGGAAAGTGAGTTGAAAATATTACAGCAAGATAATGAAATAAGCTCTGAATATCAAACAATGGGGAGTGAAAGCTCTAAGCAAGTCGTTCATAGTAAGCCCATTGCTAAGAAGGAGCAACCAAAGAAAACAAAGAAAGCAAAGGTGGCTATTGTTGATCCCACCATATCCCAATTGAAAGAAGACATGAGTGTGTTGAAGCAATTTGTAGCTTCTCAGAAAGACATGCCAATACCTGAAGGAGAACCATTAGCTGACGCCATCAAATTGGCTCCATTGGATCACAATCCCAAGGTTCCAGATCTTGACTCGTTTGATGGCATAACATATCAAGGTGACTATCTCGAAACGTTCAATGGTCGTATGGATTTTCTAGGCCACAACGATACCCACAAATGTCGTTTCTTTTCGACATGTTTAAAGGGCAGTACAAGAAAGTGGTATCGAAAGTTAACTCCCAAATCCATTGATTCATGGCAAACTTTAACAACACAGTTCAAGTTGCATTGGTCAAGCAACTTAGAAGATGGCAAAGAATCTTGTGCACTAATGCAAGTCCGCCAATGGAAGAATGAGTCATTGCGTGAATACATTGCTCGTTTCCGCCAAGAATGTGTAGAAATACCATTCCTGATGGAAGACGTAGCCATCAACTCACTGGGCCATGGCATAGACCATGAACGGCACAACGTTATCATTGAGGAGTTCTTAGAAAAATGACCATGCTCATTGCATGCAGCCTTTCAAATCATTGAGGATCGTTTGAATATTCAGGAGGCAACTGGGAGTATGCGACCTCGTTCAATGACTAATCAAAGCCGTTGGAATGAGAGGGGATCATAACAAGATACTAAGAAAGAGGAGTAGCGAAAAGATGGCAAGTCGCAGGAGCAAAGAGAAAGGCCACGATACAAGGAGGATGACAAGTACACTAAGTTGAACACTAGTCGTACAACAATCCTTGAATATCTGCAAAGGGATCCTAAGTACCAAGAGCCAAGGCCAATGAATCCAGATCGCAAAATAAATACCTCCAGATATTGCATGCACCATAAGGATTATGGCCATGATACTGAGAGACGCATTCAACTAAGAGAGTTGATAGAAAGAAAGATACAAGCTGGAGAGTTGCAACAATTCAAGGATTCAACAACACAAGTAGTAACTATGGAAACAGGTGTTAATCTTACACACATTGATGTCATTTTTGGCGGGCAGGCATCGGGAGGAATCTCCAAGAACAGCAAGAAAAGTTATGCTCGACAAATTCATCAAGTGGATGTACGACCCATGAAAAGGGCACGTTCCACCATGACAATATCTTTCTCTGCTGAAGACTATCACACTGAGTTATTGGAACCACATCAAGATGCCCTAGTCGTAGCTACAATCATCGAAAGAAACAAACTGCAGAATATATTAGTTGATAATGGGAGCTCCGTTGACATTCTTTTCCACCATGCATATGAAAGAATGGATACCAATGGGTATGTACCTGATTTATCTCGTGAAACACCGTTGTATGGTTTCAATGGACAACCCGTGGCTAGTGCAGGCACAATTGATTTGCCAGTTATTTTTGGATCACCTCCACATCAAGTTACACATGACATAACATTTTATATAGTCAATATCCCATCCATATACAATGTTATTCTAGGAAGAACGACTTTAACTCAAGTAGGTGCCATCACATCCATTCCCCATTTAAAAATAAAGTTTCCAACACCCACTGGAGTAGGAGAATTGAGAGGTGACCAAACCATTGCTCGTTCATGTTACATAACAACATTGCAAAGCAATGACAAATAAAAAGCTCACTGCAATCAAGTCAAAGTTCAAATGGAAAATCTCATACAACAAGATGATGCTCCAAGACGAGCTGAATCAAGTGACGGGTTGAAAGAGGTGGTCATTGTTTGTCCCGGAATCAAGATGAATTGTAGAAGGGGGGTTGAATACAATTCACAGAATCTTTTCGAATTTATTAACT
>JAUEJK010421500.1:0-14260 GCA_032274865.1 Eryngium alpinum
GTATTTTATGTATTATGTGTTATTACCGTTATACCCTTCTAGGGATTTATTGTATTAGGAGGAAGCCTCCATTGTAGTAACTAACATCAATGAATATACAGAAATTTACTCTCCCAATTTCCTCTCTTTCTTCTTCTCAATCCATATAACTTCGATCCTAAAACTTAACACATTCTGATGTCGTGCAACCACAAACAATTTGTTATCTCCCAAAGACAAATCAACCAAATAAAGTTTGCAAGTCCTTGGAGCTACGAATTAAGGTATCCTTGTAATCATTCGTGCCACTGGAGTTAGATTAAGTCCACCAATATCTAACTTCAAAATGATTCCTCTTCAAGTAACTGCATAATAATTACCTTCATAAAAAGTAGCATCGGTAAAAGCACCCAGCTTATAATCTCTAATTTCTATTGGTTCTCAGTTTTTGTCACCTGATTTCTAGAAACAAAAGTAATTGGCAGAAATTATGAGGGCCGAAAAAAATGCGACTTCAGATGGATTTACTGACAATACAATAGTATAAAGGCGGCGGTAAACCCAATGATTATGAATAAGCTGGATCAGATGACGAGTAAATGGATATATCAACTGTATCTCACTGGAGCCTTTGTTAACTGTGAATAGCCAACCTTTAGATTCTACAATCTATTTACCCGTTAACCCCAAATCATTTTCCCCAATAATTTTTTGCTTGCATATACTATAGAATTCCCTGTAACTGGAACTCTTAGAGGCCATCAAAACTGGAATATGAGGAGAATGGTATTGCTTGGAAACTTGTTTGGTGGCGGCTGAATGAAAAGAGATGCACACTCCGCCGAAGGAAGTGAAATCCTCCATTATAAGTAGTTTTTTTAAAGATTTCTACCAATAATCCAGGTGGCAATTCTGTCCAATTTGCCATGCTAAAAGTTGTTAAGTGTGTAAGCTTTTTCAGCGTTAAAACTAAGCGGCCACTACAACAATAATGTTTAAAAATGACGGACTAAAAGTGATGAACTATTTTAAAACGCTTAAAAATGACGGAGATGGTCACTTTTACTAAGTCCCAAAATTTTAAATTAACCAAACACTAAATTTGACGAACTCATATTTGACAGAAAAGTAAAAATAACGGACTCCTTCATATTTAATATCAATACGTAATTAATTTTAAATATTGGGACAGAAGATTTCCCTCTAAAAACTAAAAATGACATATAGAACAAATCTTCAAAGAAAATCATTATAAAGCTAATTTATACTAGTAAATATTATTTTGACCTTTCATAACTTAATTATGTGGAGGATTGTTTATTGTCCAACAATATGCAATGATGACTCTAAAGGGGATGCAATGGTATTGTAGTTTAATAACAAAAATATGGTACAGTTATTAACTCTTTACAGTTTTGTTTGCCGAGTTCTTGAGCCATTCGTCTTCACCTTCTTCATATGTGAACACCTTCAAATCAGCAATTAAATCATTTTACAGCTGGACATCCGTAAACTATATATGCATTTTCTACAATATATATAAAGATCTTTAAACTACATATGCATTTTATACACTACATATAAAGATGTGTGCTAAAATTTCAAAATCGAGAATTAATATAAATGTAACTAAAATTTCGTAGTATCATATACTCCTTAACAATTATAAAATACACTTGGGACTGAAAGAGAAGGAAAAAGATGAAAAAACAAAAGACAACTATTATATCATCTATAAAAAAACTTGAAATGTAAGAACCACTTGATTAATAAAATCCATTAAAACAACTAAAAGGATTTACACACAAACTAAGGCACTCTAGATGATTTTGGTTAGATATATGATTTATTGAAATTACAAACACAAAATTCAAGAACAGCTAGTTGTCTTAAAAGATTGGAGTAACTAAAGATATAAATAAGAAAGAAAATAATGCATACATATTTAATTATACCCAAATCCACAAACAAAAGATCTACCTACCAAAAGAACAGCTAAATTTTTTTATATGTTCAGTCTGAAATTTTTCTTTACTGATAAAATTGACACAAAATAATTTCAAGGAGCTAGTACACAAAACTAAGAGCAAATCATAGTCTGAAGTTGGTGACACAATCCAAGGGAAACGATTTTAATGATCAAATGAGTTTCTACAAAAAAAAGACCTAAATCAAAAAGGCTAATTTTGAAAAAAAATTTAAAAATTCTAAGCATTTAAGTGAAGGATATTTAGCCAGAAATATTTTGAAATTATTAAAAACATGATGAATACAGGAATCAGTATACATACACTAAAAAAATCTAGAGATCTATGATAAACTAGGAACCTAGAGATTTGTGATAAACTAGGAACATATGTCAAATATTACCTGATGTGGAGTTGGCAGTACTTTGGAAGAGGAATCGATAGCAGCAAAAAGTTTCACCATGGTTGTGTTAGGGGATCTGAAACTCTACAAATGAATAAAATAAAAAATAAATTATCTGCAAATTAGGTAGGACTTGGTGGTTGTCTGTTCAAACATATAAATAGGGGCTGCAGGCCCGTTTATTAGGGTATTCAATTAGCTCATTGGCACAAGGTCACAAATTTCAAGGGCCCTAATAAATAGTTTTCCAAGCCCAAAAATTAAAACTCATAAAAATTAAAATCCAAACCCAAGTACATTTATTTTCTTTCCAATAAGGTTTGCAGTTTGTATAGTAATACAAATTAACGAAACACGGAAATGACTTTTTGTTTTATTCCCGTAAATATAAATTTATTTAACTCCTATTTTATTTCTACATATATAATTATGTATTAATTTTTTTATTTGATTAACGCTGCCCATAAATTAAAAAGTAAGTGTCTATCGATTTATATTCTTTATACCTAAATTGAAGTAGTTCATGATTTGTTGATATTGGAGTATAAAATTTGAGCTTTTAATCTTCTTTCACTCGATCAAATATCGGGAATGGATATTCATATATACTTAATTTTTTAGGTATTTTTAATCTATTTGATACTTAAATATTGGGGGCCTAATTTTCTATTTAGCACGGAACATCTGTAATGTTCAAGACGGTCCTAGGGGGCTGTAAACCTAAGTCCCGACCTCACCAAATTAGGGTGGGTTGGGTTGGGTTTGAGTTTGGAGGGCTTGATGGTTGTCTATTCAAATATATAAATGGGGGTAGTAAACCTAAGTCCTGACCTCACCATATTAGGGTGAGTTGGGTTGGGTTTGAGTTTGGGCAACAAATTGTCTGCAAATTAGGTAGGGCTTGATGGATGTCTGCTCAAATATATAAATGAGGGCTATAGACCTAAGGAAGTCTTGACAGATATAGATTAATTGGATGAAGTTTGGGGGCTGTAAACCTAAGTCCTAGTAGCCATCCCCAGATTAAGGCTGAAGTAGGTTAGGTTGGATTAATACGTAATATGAATTTAACACCTGTACTTATTATAAAATGAAGGGTGACCCGTACGTATACATACATACATACATACACACACACACACACACATATATATATATATAGGCTTGATCCTTGAAAAACTAAAAAATGGAAAACTAATATAGGCCCTTAGATAACAATAAATCCAATGGTTATAAATATTTAAAAACTTTAATATTTTAATAAATAATAAAACAAGATTCGCGCTGTTCGGGGGGCACTCTAAAGGGGGTAATCTAGTAGCAGTACCGGTCCCGATGGTGATCGAGTGTGGAAAACTCTTCTTTATATGCCACCCTTTCCTTATCTTATTAGATAAGCTTCCACTCCGATAACCGGAATAAATATTTAAAAACTTTAATATTTTAATAAATAATAAAACAAGATACTTTTAAAAAATGAAGATATTTAATCGATTAAATCAATTTGTAATATCCGCACACACTATATATATACACTCACACACACTGCACACACACTCATACACAACAAACACACTGCATACACAACACACACACACACACACACACACACACACACACACACACACTGCAGATACACACGCACACACATACACACATACACAACACACACACTGCACACATAATATACACTGTACACATAACATACACTCACACACACACTGCACATATATCACATCAAATACATTATTGATGTCGGGTGCTCTTTGTGGTCCCCATCAACACATCAAATAATGTAGTGTTACAACTGTTAAAATACATATCAATAAATAATTAAACAGGCATATTTGGCCTGAAAGGAATCTTTATCCTGCTATCTTCGTGATTGACTGCGGCATCCTGTTATATTACAGTCGTCTAAGAGCTTCCATTTCGGCTTATAGAATTTTCCTATTTTTATGATATTCTTGGTTCAATTCCCAGATAATCGGTTATTGTTGCTGTTTTTGCTGATTAGGGGTGAGCAAAAATATCCGATTATTTGGGTATCCGAATTTTTGATCCGATATCCGAATTTTTTAATCGGAATTTTAGGGTATCCGATCCGATTTTTTTAGTTAAATTTGGATACGGATCCGGGTTACATAATTGTAGAAACCGAAAATCGGATACCGGATCCGATCCGGTTATATAGTTTATATACTCCTTTTAAATTTATTATACATAATATTAAGTTAATATTAATTTAATATTCAAGGAAATACCAAATAATTATGAATATATATTTTCAAATATAAGTTATATAGTAATTTAATTTTACATAATTATTTTCTATAAAAAAAATATTTTGTAGGATAATATATAATAAATAATTTATTTATATATCATCCAATAATCGTTATTTTTTATGAAGTAGTATACTTATAAGTTTTTAACATCAAATTTAAAATTTTTATTAAGTAAAATTAAAATTTTAAGATTTTTTAAAAAATAAAACTTAATAAATTATAATTTATAAAAAAATTAAAAAATATATATATGTATATATAAACTGGATTCGGATAATCCAATTTTCGATCCGATTTAACTGGATATCCAATTTTTCGGATACCCGGTTAAATCAGATCGGATACGGATCACAAGTTTGATAACCCAAAAAATTGGGTATCCGATCCGAATTTTAAAATCGGACAGCTTCACCTGTTTATTGTTGATGGCTAAGATCATAATACTGTGAATATTTTTCTTTGAGTCTGCTATTAGCAAATGTAGACAGCTTCACCTGTTTTTTTATTTTCAGGATTGTTTTTACAGGGGAATCATGGTCCTCTTTCTTTACGAACTATTGCTTCGATTAACGAATCCTAGAAATCTTCTATAGTAGGCTTAGTGTCTTCTGGCTTGGCCTCTCCTACTAAAATAGAAAATTAGTTTGAATCAATTGATCCACAAATAAAGTAGACTTCATGGGTTCATCTCCATCCCTATCTTTAGATCTTTGAGACGAATATGCTTGACAAAATTGATTCTTCATATGATCTAGAATTTTAGTCATTATTTCTGCTTCTGAAGCAGCATGATATTTTCTACGGAAAGCTTCTTTCAGCTGCATTACTGAAAATGGGGAGGAGCATTGGTCCTTTTTTCGTTGCATTTTATCCAAAGTAATTGTGGATTGCACATTTTGAATTATTATTTCCAAATCATTTTCGTGCATAGTTTTCCACCATTTATAAAAGAAATTTCTTTGTAAAATGGGGAGATTTAATTTATCATTTGAGATGGAAACTGACCATCTCCGAATCCATTGGATTTAAAATTTAGTAAAGAAAAAGAATGGACATTGTCCAAATCTAATAAGGGCATGATCTTTGTTAAGGATTATTGGGCTATGGTCACACCAGTGATTGTTTAAATCCTTTAAAGTTTTAGGTAGAATTTCTAAAGATGGACCATATTTTAACCACCATTCAAAGAACCAATTTGGTATGGGCTTTTTTTAGCACTTCTGGGTTTACAGAAAAGAACCATGGATGTTTATTTTTCGGGTTTTGGTAATAAAAAGCCGTTGTGAAGGCTCGGACATAGTCCCAGTAGTTGAAATAGACATTTCTATTTTCATCCAGCTTAATGGCCTTTTCTCCATTTGGATTTAGACCCCATTCCCTTGGGAGTAAGATTTTATTAATGTGGCATTTACTAAAATAAATAAAACTGTCAGAATTATTATTCTGGTAGTGGTGTGTAAAGGTGACTGATTCAGTCATGGTGACTAATATCTCCATCATGGGTCTTGATTGCCCATGTCCACCAGGGTATCCCCTAGTTTCTAGGTATCTTGTTTTTAAAAACAACCCATCATTTTGGGGTAATTTTAAGTCATCTTCTTCAATATAGAAGATGATTTCTGCAATTGGATTCTCAAAATATTCTTATTCCAGTGTTACCAGAGTATCGACGATGGCCACATCCCTCTAGGAATTTATTTTCCCTGAGAAAGATGAGGAAGATATATTTTCGTTTTTGTAAGTAGGACGAATTTCTTCCCTTTTTGGGGCATTTCTGTTTCTTACAAATGTGTTCCAATCTCCAATTAGAGGAACTGCATGAGAAGGTTCAATTCTGATCAAAGACATAGAATTTATGTCTTGTCTGGCTGGAGCGCCTCTACCACGGCTATTGCCATGATATCTTCCTCCTTTTGCGAATGATGCCATATTATTCTCCCTGTAAAAATTCACGGGTTAAATAATCAGTTAGAGAATTATTTTCTCCTTTAATATGTTCAATGTCAAATTCAAAAGCCGATAATTGGGCTTGCCAACCTGCAAAAATATGTTTTGCAACTAAATTTTTAACATCCTTTTCAATAATATGTTTTGCCGAACTACAATCAATTCGTAAAAGAAATTTTTAGTTTAATAAATCCTCTTAAAATTTTGAAATACATTTTATGATAGAAAGCATTTCTTTCTTTATTGTCGAATATTTTAATTGTGTAGGATTCCATTTTCCTAAAGTAAATTTAACAAGGACTTCCTTTGAAGTATTTGGATCCTTTTGTTTAAGAATCCCTCCATTACCTGTATTCGAGGCATCTGTCTTAACTATTTTAAAATATTGAGGATTCGCTAATGATAAACAAGGTAAACATTTAACATGAGACTTGATTGTCCGAACATCTTTAGTATGTTATTCTGTCCAAGGAGAAGAATTTTTTCTCAATCTGGAATATAGAATTGTTGTATCTTTTGTTAAATCTTTGTAATAATCTGAAATATAATTCAGACTTCCAAGAAACCTTTGTAACTGCTTATTATCAGTTATCTCATCAGGGAATTTGGAAGCAAATTCAATGCTTCTATCTCTAGGAATAAATTTTCCTTAATTTATCATGTGACCCAATAATCTAACTTTGCTTTGAAATAGTTCCATTTTTAAGGAAGATATAACTAACCCACTATACTTTATTAAATTTCTAAATATTTTCAAATATTTTATATGTTGTTCAATTGTTTTAGAAAATACTAAAACATCATCAATATATATAATTATAAATTCTGTATAAGGATTGAATATGTCATTCATAATATTTTGAAATATAGAAGGTGCATTCTTCAAATCGATTGGCATAACATTCCATTCAAAGTGATCGAATGGAACTTTAAAGGCAGTCTTGTATCTATCAGGTTCATTAATCTGAATTTGCCGGAACCCTGATTTCATATCAAATTTTGAAATGATTAAAGCTTCATTTAATCTATCTAATAAATCCTTTTTCATTATGAATTGGGTATCTAATCCATTTTAATACTTTAGTAAGGGGTTTATAGTTAATAACTAATCTAGGAACACCTCGTTCCTTTTCTGCAGCATTATTAACATAGAATATCGTGCGGCTCCAAGGAGATTTGGACTTGCGTATTAGTCCCTTTTCAAGAAGCGAATTTATTTCATTTTTACATAATTTTAAATATTCGCTATTCATTTGAGCTGGTCTAGCTTTTGTAGGTATTTGATTTTTATTAAAATCATCTGTATAAGGTAAGGAAACCACATGTTTCTTTCTATCCCAAAAAGTGTTGGGTAAGTCATTACAAACTTTATTATTAAATTGTTTTTCTATAATCTTAATTTGATTCCGAACATCATCCCTTTTAAGTTGTTCATTAATGGTTAATATTCCTATTTCTTCTTTAAGAAAACATAATTATTTTTCTTTGTTAAGAAGGATATCTTTAACCTCATTTAACATTCTAGTTTGAGAGTATGTTATAAATTTAAATGTAATGTCTTTTCAATCTATTATAGTCGAAATTCCTTTTTGATCAATATTTTTTATTGGCATTATATTGTGAAGGAATGTAGTTCCCAATATGATTCTATGGGTAATTTTTTTTAACCAAAATGAAGGATGTTGGTAGACAAATGTCTTGATTATAGATATAAGTATATGATAATTTGTATTTAACTCTTATCTTATCTCCTCCAGCTTGGGTAAGAGATTGAGTTGTCTTTGAGAAGTATTTGGTGGGAATTATTCCCTCTTGAATACAATTTAGGTCAGCACCGCTATCTATAAGTGCTATTTCATTTTCCAAAACGAAATCTGTATTGATTATTAAAGTAATCTTTACAAACCATTTTTGTGACGGTACTTAATTTAAAAAATTAAGATAGTCAGCTTTTTCAATATCACTGGTAGATGGAGCAATTTTTTTCTCTTTATCTTTGGTTTCTAACAAAGTTATTCTTTGTGACAGTAACACAATCTGTTGCTTAATCTGAGATATTTCAGATTTTAGTAAATTTACTTCTCGTTTTAAATCACCAATTGACACACGCGTCTCTCTAATATTGGATTGGTGGAATCTATATAAAATCTCACTTAATTGGTAATGTGATTCTTTTATTACGGGGGACTTTTTATGAGAATCTGACGAATCCTTTATCAAGGCTTCGAGCATTTTTCTTTTTAGATCAAGTTCTGATATTGACTCTATTATTTTTAAAACTTGATCTTGATCAGCAGTTAACACATTTAACCCGTTCATATGTACAATTGATTACCAATAGTTAATTTCATTGCACTGACAATTATCATTGTCAGATGATGCTGATTCTGAAGAAGTTTCAATTAATCCTAGATCTTCTTCATCAGAGAATTCTCTTTCTGAATCAGAACTAATAAGTAACACTTTTTCTGGTTGTGAAAGTAATTATTCATCTTCTATCTCATTAAGAGCTTTTTTTACTCCAACATTAATTGGCATAATGACCTACTTTACCACATTTATGGCAATTTATATCAATCTTTTTTGCTTTTCTTTTTCCTCGCGTAGGCATAAATGCTCTTCCATTTTGCTTGGGGTTATTATTATAATAATGTCTTTTGTAATTCTTTTTGTAAGGATTTTCATTGTTACAATGTTTTGTTTTATTCTTATAAGGTTTATTCTTATAATATTCTGTATAAGGATTGAATATGTCATTCATAATATTTTGAAATATAGAAGGTGCATTCTTCAAATCGATTGGCATAACATTCCATTCAAAGTGATCGAATGGAACTTTAAAGGCAGTCTTGTATCTATCAGGTTCATTAATCTGAATTTGCCGGAACCCTGATTTCATATCAAATTTTGAAATGATTAAAGCTTCATTTAATCTATCTAATAAATCCTTTTTCATTATGAATTGGGTATCTAATCCATTTTAATACTTTAGTAAGGGGTTTATAGTTAATAACTAATCTAGGAACACCTCGTTCCTTTTCTGCAGCATTATTAACATAGAATATCGTGCGGCTCCAAGGAGATTTGGACTTGCGTATTAGTCCCTTTTCAAGAAGCGAATTTATTTCATTTTTACATAATTTTAAATATTCGCTATTCATTTGAGCTGGTCTAGCTTTTGTAGGTATTTGATTTTTATTAAAATCATCTGTATAAGGTAAGGAAACCACATGTTTCTTTCTATCCCAAAAAGTGTTGGGTAAGTCATTACAAACTTTATTATTAAATTGTTTTTCTATAATCTTAATTTGATTCCGAACATCATCCCTTTTAAGTTGTTCATTAATGGTTAATATTCCTATTTCTTCTTTAAGAAAACATAATTATTTTTCTTTGTTAAGAAGGATATCTTTAACCTCATTTAACATTCTAGTTTGAGAGTATGTTATAAATTTAAATGTAATGTCTTTTCAATCTATTATAGTCGAAATTCCTTTTTGATCAATATTTTTTATTGGCATTATATTGTGAAGGAATGTAGTTCCCAATATGATTCTATGGGTAATTTTTTTTAACCAAAATGAAGGATGTTGGTAGACAAATGTCTTGATTATAGATATAAGTATATGATAATTTGTATTTAACTCTTATCTTATCTCCTCCAGCTTGGGTAAGAGATTGAGTTGTCTTTGAGAAGTATTTGGTGGGAATTATTCCCTCTTGAATACAATTTAGGTCAGCACCGCTATCTATAAGTGCTATTTCATTTTCCAAAACGAAATCTGTATTGATTATTAAAGTAATCTTTACAAACCATTTTTGTGACGGTACTTAATTTAAAAAATTAAGATAGTCAGCTTTTTCAATATCACTGGTAGATGGAGCAATTTTTTTCTCTTTATCTTTGGTTTCTAACAAAGTTATTCTTTGTGACAGTAACACAATCTGTTGCTTAATCTGAGATATTTCAGATTTTAGTAAATTTACTTCTCGTTTTAAATCACCAATTGACACACGCGTCTCTCTAATATTGGATTGGTGGAATCTATATAAAATCTCACTTAATTGGTAATGTGATTCTTTTATTACGGGGGACTTTTTATGAGAATCTGACGAATCCTTTATCAAGGCTTCGAGCATTTTTCTTTTTAGATCAAGTTCTGATATTGACTCTATTATTTTTAAAACTTGATCTTGATCAGCAGTTAACACATTTAACCCGTTCATATGTACAATTGATTACCAATAGTTAATTTCATTGCACTGACAATTATCATTGTCAGATGATGCTGATTCTGAAGAAGTTTCAATTAATCCTAGATCTTCTTCATCAGAGAATTCTCTTTCTGAATCAGAACTAATAAGTAACACTTTTTCTGGTTGTGAAAGTAATTATTCATCTTCTATCTCATTAAGAGCTTTTTTTACTCCAACATTAATTGGCATAATGACCTACTTTACCACATTTATGGCAATTTATATCAATCTTTTTTGCTTTTCTTTTTCCTCGCGTAGGCATAAATGCTCTTCCATTTTGCTTGGGGTTATTATTATAATAATGTCTTTTGTAATTCTTTTTGTAAGGATTTTCATTGTTACAATGTTTTGTTTTATTCTTATAAGGTTTATTCTTATAATATTTGTACTTGTTATAAACAATTTTGTGTTTCCCTTTGTTTTTCTCTGGAGGTCTAGGTGTTTTTCCTAGATCAAAAGCAAATTGTTCGCAGAATTCACCTAGTTGATGTTTTTCTGAGATTTCCTGCTTTTTAACCGATTTTTTTAGCTTAATGTCATTACATAAAGCTAATCATTCGTTTATACAACTACAGATTAGTTGTCCATAAGTTAAATTGGAATAATTAATACTTATTCCATCGTTATTCATCCTTAAGGATTGTCGAACTTTTTCTGCAAAAAGATGAGGTAAACCATCTATAAATTTAGCTTTCCAATAGGTTGAGTCGGGGTTTAAAAGATGGTAAACCCTTGATAAAAAGGTGTCCTTATACCACCTAAAATAGGTCAGAGAAGGACATCTAAGATTTTGGAGAAGTGTTTGCAAATTCTCACTTATAGGAGTTGTTGTTCCTACGAAATGGTGTAAAATTGAAAGACACAGAGTATAAACTGCATCTTCTTCTCCGGTAGTGGCTATTGTAGCACTACTACTAGGATCATTTGGCTCAATTTTAATTATTTTTTATGATTTAAAATTTCCTTTTTTTGATCAGGATTTAGATATTTATCCCACCAACCTCTTAATTGTCCTACAAAACCAGTGGTTATGAAGGAAGCTATAGAGCTATCGTTGTTGCCATGTTGTTTACAAACAGTGGAATACATAATAATTCTATGTATTACATCTATGATTTTCTTATCATTTAAGCCATCGATATTCCATTCATAGATAGCTTTTCCTGAATAAGAATTTTGATAAGGTTCAGGTTCTTTAAAAAGAAGATCTTGAGGTGAAGGCCTCTGGTAATAATATTTATCGAGGAGTTTTGAAGCATAAATTGGATTTAATTCATTATTACAGATATCTTGATTAGCAAACATTTTTGCTAACCGATTAATAAATCTATTTGATCTGTATCTTTAGAGGCTTCAGTGTATTCAGACTGACTTGAACAATCGGTTTAGGATTACACCCTTAGATTAAAATCTTTTAATTTTTGTTCAAGAATTTGAACAAAATTATTGTTATTAGTTTCCATTTTAAATTCTTTTATTGGATTTGGAGGCTGAATTATTGGAGCATTGTCTTCAGTGGAACAAGAAGAAGGCTCGAATTTATTCAATTGGTTAATTATTTATTGCTGTTAATTAATTTGGTTCTCAATGTTATTTTGAAGAGATTTTAGATTTTCTTCCAGAGAAATAAATTGATCACCTAAGCATATTAAGCAGGTGTTTGTATAATTTTGAGATTTAATTATAGCATTTAATTCTTTTATTGTTATTTGAGCACCTTCAATCTTTTGTAAACTTAAATAAGCAGTTGCTTCTGTACTCGTATTTAAACAAATTATTTGTTCAGGGGGAAATGTGAGTTTATGGTCTCACCTTTTATAGTCTTCCAGGATTTTTGTAAGACTAAGATCTCATTATTAGTATTATTAATGTAATATTTTATAAACCAAGTAACAAAAGATACGTAGTCTTCTGTTCTTTCTAAATAGGCATAATAATTGTCTTTAAAAAAAATTAATCCGGGAGACGAGTATTTATTGAAATACCACTGACGAAATTCAGCATGCTTAGGCTGTTGAAATTCCTTATTAAGGATTTCTCTCATTTTACTTCCTGGTGAAAAATCAATCATTAATATGGAAGCTCATTTCTGATTGAGTAGGAGATTCTCTACTCTGAGAATTAGGGGTTTGATAAATTCCTTGTGGAATTTTATTTTGGCTAATTTTTATTGTTTCTACTGATTCAGTTTCTTCTCTTATTTGAGAAGTAGAAGCTCTAGCTGCCTCTGGTGGTATAGTATAAAAGTCACTAGATGTGGAATACCTAGTGGATAACATTCTAGGTAAACAAATAGTTCTTTGAGGAGCGAATTTTACCTCAACATCTCCTTCCGATGTTTGTATAATTTGATCTATATCTGTATTAAATATTGGTTCTGGCTCTATTTCTTGAAGAAGAGAGCAGGTTGTTGGGAAGTTAATTTCATCCCATCTTATTAACATATTTGTTGCTATATTAGAGGTTAATAAATTAGTTTGAACTACAGTAGTAGTTTCAGGGAAAGATATTTGTCTTGCTTTTGGATTTATAGTATTCAAGACCTTATAGTAAATTCTATAGCATATTGCTATTATTTCGCTTCCTGGTTTAAAATTATAACCATTTGTATGAATAGTTAGTTACATAGCATCTAATAAATTACTATCAGTTAAAGATAGATTCAAATTAGGAAAAATATCAAAATAAACTAGTCCTAGGCATAAACTAGTATCAATTAAAGCAGCTAAGGAAGGTTTAAAGTCTTTACATCTACCGTCCCTAATATATGCCATGATACTCGAATTTACCCCTAGCATTGTTAAGGGTTTGAACGTAATTTGTACTAATCCAATATGGATAAAGTTGTAGCTCTTAAAGGGCAGTAAGTTCTTTTTGTTCAACAATCTAATTGTTTGTGTAGTCTCAGATATTCTGAGGGTTTGTTCTATCGTTTTTTTCCGCTAAATGATATATATATATATATCTTGTACTCTTATTTAAAAGATTAAAGCTTATAGTTACAATTATGGGATTGATTAGCCAAAAATTCTAGGTCAACTTACTACACTATAGATGACGTATTACAACAAAAATGGTCAGTGTTGCTATGTAAATTTTGCATTTACTTGTGCTAAATTTGATCTATTGCAACATGGGATTTTTGGCATTGCAAGAATTGTATATTTTGTAATATTTTTTTTTTGTGAAATGTTACATTAGGTAATAGTCTATTGCAACGCTTGATATTTAAAGTTGCAATTCATATAATAATTATTTTATTTGCAACATTTATGTGAAATGTGTTACAATAAAAATTTAAAAGTAAAATAATAATATAATAATAATAAGGGCATGTTTGGATCAAATAGTGGTATCGGTTTGGAATCAGGAATCGGTATCAGTCGGTATCGGTATGGAACTCCATTCCTGATTCCATA
>JAUEJK010421597.1:3443-14256 GCA_032274865.1 Eryngium alpinum
AGCAAAGATAGGTTCTTTGGATGTGGATATATACATATTCATAAGTAGCAATATCTTTCATTTGAGATAATTTTTGTTATTCGAGTATACAAGTGCTTAAGTAGATAAATGTTATTCTAGGATTTTGGGGTCATACACCTGAGTGAGGATATTGATTATTTATATATTAAACATATAGTTGTTAATTTATTGCCCTTGTGAGGTCTGTTTCTGTTCATGGATCTTGGTTTTTGGTAAATGTTCCATTCTACTTTGAGGACTGCTAAGATAGTAGCCTTGTCAATATTGAGTTTGGTGTATTAGGATGAATCTCGTTATTTATTTCAAGGGTCTTATGGACTTTTTTAGTGGACCATTTGAGCTTGTGGGATTTCCAGGCCAGTCTTTCCACTTCGATATATAAGGATCCGAAGCTCGAATGTTTAAGAGGTCTTTCGGCTAATGCTAGACGCTCCCTACTGCCTCTTGGAGGGTGATCATGTGCTCTAAGATCTGGAACGCATGTTGTGAAGACCATAAATTTTTCTTAAAGAACTATTCAAGGAGTGTTCCATGTTTATATTAGTCTATATCGGCAACAAGATAATTAATGATGAGCTTGTCATCCAGGTTTGGGATCTCGGAGACTTCAGCTCGAAATCTTGAGAGGAAGTTTTATAAGAGCTCCTTGTCACACTAAATGACTCTCATAAAAGATATCGTGATCTTTACATCTTTATAATTGCTGGAGAGTCGTGCCTTGAAGTTGCACTTATACTATCCCATAAGTTCACCAGTTTCGGAAAGTGTTTGTACCATTGTAGAGTGTTTCCACTTAATCAAGTGTAAAAAACTAATATTTGTTTATCTCATTATGATAAGAAAGTCTCATCCTTCATCAAACATATTGAAAATGTCGTTGGATTTGTGGAGCTGTTAAAGGGCCCGATGGGAGGCACTTTATATTTCATTGAACTTTTGGAAGACCAAAGTGTAACATCCTTCGTCCATATCACAAGATGTGTGGGACTTAAATCAGAATATAAGCATAAGTAGACTACTAACTAGCACCTAAAAAATCATAAACTTTTGAGGGGCTTGTGGTGGTTTTATAGACCTCAAGTTGGTATACTAGTTGGGTCAGTTTATGGATCTATATTTGTGGCACCGGGTAAAGGATAGACCCAGATCTCAATTTATATCGGAATTCGACCCGAATTGTCACATATGGTATAAGAGCCAACTCTCGAAAGTTCGGACGGGGCACATCCAGTCTGGTTGCCGAATGTGGGGACACGAAGGCTCGTGGTATTATCCCACAATGGTTGAGAGCTGGAGGTGGGAACACGAAGTGGCCGGTACTATCCTAAAATGACTAGGGAGGAACAATCTAGGACTGTATTATGGGCTATTACGTAAGTAAGTTCAGGCGTGGCGAGGACGTCAGGAATTTAAGTGGTGAGTTTGTAACATCTATTGTCTCACGTCGGAAGATGTGTGGGATATTGTTTAGAATATAAGCATATGTAAACTATCAACTAACACCTAATAAATCATGATCTTTTGAGGGACATGTGCTTGGCTTGATGGTCTCAAGTTGGTGTGCTAGTTAGGTCAGTTTATGGAGTTTTATTTGTGGCACCGAGTAGGGGATAGCCTCGGTAGATCTCAGTTTGGAACGGTATTTAACTCGGGTTATGGCATATTAAGACCAGGGGTGACCCCGGACCCCCAGAATTTTATAAGTTAGTACATATAGTAATATATGTAATACTAGCTTAGTTGTTTCATGTGTTGATTTTTCATTGACCTGCCCCATATTAAAACCTACAAACCTACTTGGGGCATCGATGATGTGTGTTGGGCTCGTTATCGTAATAGGCTTTGAGATATTGAAAGCGGGAGAGGTCATTTCTCGTCCTCGCTAGCTCGATAACATGGGATAGTGTCATATGTTTGGTACTTTGAGCTTAAGGTGTCACTTGTTTCCTGATTGAAATCCTCCTAAAATTGATACAGATCTCTTTGCTTGCATATCTTATTTACAATTGTTACTTTTGCAATTTGGGGGATCGAATATCTCGTTAACGACCCAGGTTTCCTATTCTTCTTTAGGTGAAAGCGAACATCGCTGGATAAGACTACTTTAGTTTGGCATTTGAAGCTCGTACTAAGGACTTCTCCAGGAATTAATTGCTTTTCGAAAGTTAGGTTTTCCGAAGATATTGCCGTATGATAGAAATCTTGATTTTGATTAAGTGTTATTTTTTTAAAATAAAAAAATAAGCTCGTATAAAATTATAAATTTAATACGATCTCTTATTTTCTCAATAATTAGTGTGCTATAATAATTTTTTTAATTGAAAAACAATAGAAAATTAGTTTGCCATAGTAAACATCCCACATTTAAGAATCGAGGAAGTAGTCATATATATATATATATATAAGGCTTAAGCTTTTAGGAAAGAGATTTAGCTCTCAAAAGAGAAGCAAATCCGGCCATTTGTGGTGGTGCCTCGGTGGTGTTAATTATCCCGAATTTTGGTGGTAGTGGAAATCAGATTATAAACAAAAATCCAAACTTGTTTGTAGTACTTTAATTAAGGATTATAAACAAAAATCCTAAGTTGTTTGAAGTACTCTTTACAAGGATCATATACAAGAATCCAGTTTTATTTAAGTGCTTTACATATTTGCTTTACATTCTTGCTTTACATTATTGCACTTTACATTTCCACACTTTACTTTATTTGTCTCTTTATTGCTTATATTGTTTATATTCATTCAAGAGACCAAATTCACCTAGCTTTAGTCAAAATCATTTTTGCTAACGTAAAGAAGTGATTTGTGTTATTTGCACTGTTATATACATTGTTATAATCTTTAGTGTGCAAATACAAAGAGATATCACTACTAGTTTTTGTTTATATTTTCTTCATTCATTGGACATAAAGTAAAACATAACTAAACGTGAGATTTATATCTCTTACATAACCACAGATAAAAATCTTCGAAATACATATTCTTTTAAATAAATTCTCTAAAGATCAAATACAAGTCCAAAAGAGTTGTCATATACACAAAAGAAAAAAAATTCTTTTAACAATATTCTTTTGATGACGATTGGAAGTTAAATCCATAAAAGAGAGCTTATATTATTTTGGTGAAAAAGCTTAGCATTAAGCCATCAAATAATATACAAAATCCATATAACATAAATATCAAACATTTGATATACAAAACTATTTGTGCCAACTTGTATATTTCGGGAAAAATTAAGGCTAAGTCCTATTTAACTGAATATATCATCAAGCGTGCACATGTTGTTATTGGTTATTTTTAGAGTATACTTGGATCTAATTTATTGATTTCAAGAAAGTATACTACCAAACTCCTTTTACAAGTTTGCACCTAAATCTTGACAAAGATTATAACTTGTAATATCGAGCTTACTAACCATATACTTATAGTGCTCCAAGCGTATAAGTGTAAAAAATTATTCTTTCATCATTCTTTGGATATTTGTAGTATTTATTTTCTACGGTGACTGCAAGGTGAAGTGATTTCTTGTCCAAGACCTAAAGCTTAGACACATCGACGGGTAGTCGAGTGTTTATTGCCTAAGTGATGAAAGAAAAAGACCAAGACCCGACACGGTACTCGAAGAAGTTCAAATAGCTACCGAGAAAGGTTAAAGCTATAAGTTGTGAGGAAATAGTTGAGGATTATTGTCCAAGAGCAATTGTAGTAAGTGTAAAGGTTTCTCCACCTACGTAAGGATTAAATGTATTGTTTATAGTGGTAGAAATCTCAACTTCGGAGAGGAGGTCGGGGACTGGACTAGGGGGCATATATATCTAGTTAAAGAATATATAAGTTCGCGAAGCAGGATAAATCGCTCGCGTATCGCTTTTCTTTCCTTTTCTCTTTTAATTATTTTACTCCCGCTTTTACAAACTGTTAAATTAAAGAGATAAAATTTAAAAGGTTAAATTAATTTTTAATTAGTGGTTAATATATTCAACCCCCCTTCTAGATTAACTAACCCTTACTCGGGACCTAACACATGCTTATGGCGAAAAAATGTGCCAGCGGCGTGGTAAGGGTACTCTGGAGTTTGCACAACCATAATTGTATTGTTTATCATGTGGAATCCTTATCAAGCCTAAAGTGATATCTTATAAGTTGTTGCCTGAAACAGGTATGCAACATTGCTTTTGTAGCTTATGCTACAAGTCTGGTAAGGGTAGTAATAGTATCTCATTCAATGGGGGGGGGGGGGTATTCTTAAGAACAAGCCGTAGAAGGAAAAGAATGATGAGAAAGCCGAAGAACCGTGGACCTGATGTAACAAATGTAAAAGTAGACACCATCAAGCATGTGCCCCGTACAATGATAAAAATGATCCCAGTGAACCAGATTATACATGTCCAAAGTGATATGTAACAGAAATTGAAACGGGACATCGTGTGCCTCTATTAGAAATTGTTGGTTTGTGAGCAAAAAATCTTCCAAAGACCATGCTTAGTGATCACATTGAAAGAAGTCTTTTTAAGTATCTTAAGGAAGAGAGAGAGCAACAAGCAAAAGATTCAAGATAGGAACTCAATTAGTATCAGATACCTGGATAGGCAGACCTTGCTGTCAGAGTAGTGTTATTAGTTGACAAAAAGTTGGAAGTGAAGCCGCAACTCCTGGATATGGTCAAGGGGAGTTATTATCCCATAAAGTTCTTATACAGATCCAACGTCATACTATTATTTTAGAGAATATAAGTGGCGGATGTTTGCCTCTTTGCAATGTATGTTCAAGAGTATAGATCAGCATGTGGTAGACCAAACCAATGATGCATCTACATCTCATACATTAATTCAGTTATGTACCCGAGGCCCGAGGCAAAAACTACGAGTGGTGAAGTTCTTCGAACACTAGTGTACCACGAAATACTGATAGGGTAGCTTTATTATTGCAAAATATGGGGCTTTTCAACATGCTATATCTGGGCTTGCTCACCTCTGAAGGGGGAGGATTTTGTATTATATTGCCATCCTGAATATCAAAGAACACCAACTGCGGATAAACTTCAGAGATGGTATTGTTTAATGCTTAAGAAAGAAACTAAAGAGAATTTAGTGGTGGATCACACTAATATTTATGATTATTTCTTCTTTTATCTACAGAATGCAACATAAAGATAACCTTCTCACGTTTACCATATTTTGATGGCGACTATCGGTCAAGTATGCTAAATCGATAATTAGAGATTTTGAATAAGAATTACAGAAGAAGATAAAAAAGTCAATAATAAAGAGAACTCTGAAGAGCATGAGACACATCGCTCTATCTACTGATGCGTTAGTGATGGAAAAGCTTGGGCATGCTATCTTACCTGCAAAGAAAAACTTTTTTTGTTGTCTATTTGCAATTCTTTTCCAAATGTTACCGTGAAGAAATATTATCCGGAATCCGATGGTCTTGCAACAAATGCAAAAATTTCAACATTTGTTTAAGATGCATACATACCGAACAAACTTTAAACAAAGAGAATACACACATATCAAAGAACGATAAGAATCGTGTACTCTGTCAGGTGGTTTTGGATGATAATTTGGCTCATGATACCGAGGACCAAGACATCAATTCGAACAATGATCTCTTCAACGATCGACATGCTTTCTTGAGCTTCTTCCAAAGCAACCATTATCAGTTCGATACAGTACGGTATGCAATGTATTTCTTGTTAATGATATTATACCATCTTTGCAAGTCATTTAACCATGTGATGGATATATACACAGAAAGATAATTATGTAGAGTTTTTGTGGTTTTATATATAATGTGCTTAATCAAATATTTTTTTTTTGGTTTCTCCTAAATACCCTGTTCTAGCACGTTGCAAAGTCGGGATATATGTCCATAACTACTATAATAGAAATTTTAAACTGGAAAATCGAAATTGCAAACTAGTATCATTAGATCAATAATGACAAGACAAAGTTCATATGTTCTTACAGATAAAGGTCTCACATCATCAACACCCAATTAAGGTTCATTATCGAGGCTTCGTAGCTGTAGAAAGATCAAAATTAGAGCTACAAACTACAAGTATGTTACTTTTAGTTACAGAAAGAAGATAGCATAGGTATGGGTTTTTATATCTTGAAAATTTAAATTAACAAAATGATATGCTTAAAAAAATAAGACTTAAAGATTTTAAGTACACTGAATTACTGCTGCTTTGATAAGATATATACTAAATATATATTAAAATACCAACCACTTAATTAAATATTGGACGGTCCACATCTGTTGGCAGTTAAAAAATGCATGGCTAAAGGTTGCTCTGTATGAGTTTCCATTTTCAATTGATATTATATATATTATATATAAATATATGTTAATTGGTCTTATATATATGTAGACATATATATACCTCACATGTCTAATAATATTGTTGTGTCTGGAGTTTAGAGGTGGAAAAATTGTAAGCATGTACCATTTTTTTAGGTCTCGTACCGGTTCTAGTACCAAGGTCGGTTCTAGATTTTGAGCGGTGCGATTTGAGTTTGAGATTAGGGCTCCTTATGTTAGTGATATTTTTGTTAGATTTAAGTATGTAAGAACAAAATTTTTAACGATAATATAACAATAATGATTAATATATTTAATTATTATATTTAGACTATTTTTTTCACAATTTTTGACAAGTTTGAGGCTTTTTTTATCAAACATATAATATATAAATATTAAATAATTACAGGACCCTAAAATAAATAATTTCTAGAAGGCCCGATCGAGTCGCTTCATTCGATAGTACGAGCCAACTCTGGGTGTTACATATTGAAAAATAGAAACAATGGAATGTGACTCAAATTTATTGTGCTGATGTGAGGAAGGTGAGTGAGGATCAGTTAAAACTCGAATAAGAGCATAGACTTTACAGTTTGAATGGATCTGATACAGTAAATAGCTTTCGCATCAGGGATCTAAACAGTGCACTCGGAAAGCTCATGAGCACGAGCAAACCTGGAGACATAGTTGGTAGTTGTTGTCATAGCAGAACAATTTATGAGACCATAAATATATGTGAAAGATTGATCATGCACGATGGTTATAAAAGATTGATGAAGTATGACGATGTACCTAATAACACAGAAGTTTCCATGAAGAAGAGGATATACAAATCATGTATCTGACCCACATAACTTAAAAGACAAGTGTAAAATACCTGCACACTTAGCTAATCCTAGGATGGAAATTAAGTTGAAGCACTCCTAGGCTGATTATTCCTCTTTAGAGGAAATATAAGAATATTTAAATAGATTTGGTTGGACTGGACATAAAATAGGACAAAACATAACACATGCTTATGGCGGAAAAATGTGCCACCAGTATAGTAAGGGTACTCTAGAGTTTGCACAACCATAATTGTATTGTTTATGGCGTGGAATCTTTATTAAGCCTAAAGTGATATTTTATAAGTTGTTGCTTGAAACAGGTCTGCAACGTTGCTTTTGTAGCTTATGCTACAAGTCTGGTAAGGGTAGTAATAACATCTCATTCAATGAGGGGTATATTCTTAAGAACAAGCTGCAGAAGGAAAAAATTATGAGAAAACCAAAGAACCGTGGACCTGGTGTAACAAATGTAAAAGTAGACAGCATCAAGTATGTGCACGTACAATGATAAAAGTGATCTTAGTGAACCAGATTACACTTGTCAAAAGTGCTATGTAACAAAAATTGAAATGGGACATCATGTACTTCTATTGGAAAGTGCTGGTTCGGGAGCAAAAAATCTTCCAAGGACCATGCTTAGTGATCACATTGAAAGAAGACTTTTTAAGCGTCTTAAGGAAGAGAGAGAACAACACGAAAAAGATTCAAGACGGGAACTCAATGAGTATTAGATACCTTGAGAGGCAAACCTTGCTCTCAGAGTAATGCTATTAGTTGACAAAAAGTTGGAAGTGAAGCCGCAATACCTGCATATCATCAGGGGGAGTTATTATCCCACATAGTTCTTATACAGATCCAATGCCATACTATTATTTTAGAGAGCTTTTAACGGTACCGAAGTAGTAGGTCTCGGTTTAACTTATATAATAAAAAAAATAATAGAGATAAAGAAAAAGAGGAGAGAGAGAACACATCACGGTCTTCCGGTAGACCGAGCAATAAATTGCTGGTGCTGCATTTAGACCGATAAACATACGACACATGTATATAAATAATACTTCTTATATTTATAATGATTTTAACTATAAATTGTGAAATATAAATACAGAAATAAAGATAGTAATTTTTTATCTTTTTATTCTCTTTAATATTAGATCCATATTGTAAGTTCTTTTCTTAGTAATTTTTTTTAATTCATTTAGATTTATTTAAATAAAAATAATAAGAATAAATATGATAATATAATATTAAATAAAAAATTATTAATATTCAGAAGACCGAGTTTTGTCGGGGCACCATAAAAACCACTCTTAGAGAATAAAAGTGGTGGATGTTTGCCTCTTTGCATGTATGTTCAAGAGTATACATTAGCATTTGGTAGACCAAACCACTGTTGCATCTACATCTCATATATTGATTTAGTTAAGTACCTGATGACCGAGGCAAAAATTATGAGCGATGAAGTTCTTCGGACACTAGTACCACGAAATACTGATCGGGTAGCTTGATTATTGCAAAAGACGGGGCTTGCAACATGTTATTTATGGGATTTTCCACCTCTGAAGGGGGAGGATTTTATATTATATTGCCATCCTGAATATCAAAGAACAACAACTGCAGATAAACTTCAGAGATGGTATGGTTCAATGCTTAAAAAAGCAACTAAAGAGAATTTACTGGTAGATCACACTAATATTTATGATTATTTCTTCCTTTATTCTGGAGAATGCAACACAAAGATAACCTTCTCACGTTTACCATATTTTAATGGGGACTATCGGTCAAGTATGTTAAATCAATAATTAGAGATTTTGAACAAGAATTGCAAAAGAAGATAAAAAAGGCAATAATAAAGAAAACGCTGAAGAACATGGGACACATCACTCTATCTACTGATGCATTAGTGATGGAAAAGCTTGGGCATGCTATCTTACCTATAAAGAAAAACTTTTTTGTTGTGTATTTGCAATTCTTTTCCAAATGTTGCCATTAAACAATATTATCCGGAGTCCGATGGTCTTGCAACAAATACAGAAATTTCCACATTTGTTTAAGATGCATACACACTGAATAAACTTTAAACAAAGAGAATACACACATATCATACAACAGTGAGAATCATGTACTCTGTCAGGTGGTGTTGGATGATAATTTGGCTCATGATACCGAGGACCAGGACACCAGTTTGAACAATAATCTCTTCAACGCTCGACATGCTTTCTTGAGCTTCTACCAAAACAACCATTATCAGTTTGATACACTACGGTATGCAAAGTATTCCTCGTTGATGATATTATACCACATTTGCTAGTCATTTAACCATGTGGTGGATATATACACGGAAAGATAATTATGCAGAGTTTTCGTGGTTTTGTATATAATGTGCTTAATCAAATATCAATTTTTTGGTTTCGCCTAAATACCATGTTCTAGTACATTGCGAAGTCGAGATATATGTCCATAACTACTATAATAGAAATTTTAAACTAACAAATCAAAATTACAAACTAGTGATCATTAGATCAATAATGACAAGACAAAGTTCCTATATTCTTACAGATGAAGGTCTCACATCATCAACACCCAATTAAGGTTCATTATCAAGGCTTCATAGCTTTTGAAAGATCAAAATTAGAGCTGCAACTACAAGTATGTTACTTTTAGTTACAGAAAGAAGATAGAATAGGTATGAGTTTCTTATATCTTGAATATTCAGATTAGCCAAATGATATGTTTAAAAAAACAAGACTTAAAGATTTTAAGTGCACTGAATTAGTGCTACTTTAATAAGATATATATATTAAATATATATTAAACTACCAGCCACTCCATTAAAGATTGGACGGTCCAGATCTGTTGGCCGTTAAAAATTACCTGGCTAAAGGTTATTTTGTATGAGTTTCCATTTTCAATTGATATTATATACATTATGTATAATTATATTCTAATTGGTCTTATATATATAGACGTATATATACCTCATATGTATAATAATATTGTTGTGTCTGGAGTTTAGAGGTGGAAAAGTGGTAAGCATGTGCTATTTTTTAACGTCTCGTACCGGTCCTGGTACCAGGGTCGGTTCTAGCTTTTGAGCGGTGCGATTTGAGTTTGAGATTAGGGCTCCTTATGTTATTGATATTTTTATTATATATAAGTATGTATTAACATAACTTTTATCTATAATATAACAAAAATGATTAATATATTTAAATATTATATTTTAGACTATTTTTACATAATTTTGGACAAGTTTTAGGTACTTTTTTTTTTTATCAAAACATATATAATATATAAATATTGAATATAATTTGAGGACCTTAAAATAAATAATTTCTAGAAGGCCCGACTCGGTCGCTTCATTCGATAGTACGAGCCAACTCTGGGTGTTACATATAGAGAAATAAAGAGAATGCAACTATAATAATTGCACTTTACCGAGTCGAATATAAACTTTTAAACCTAGCATTTATGATATAGTGAACTTTTCTATATTATTATGATACATGTATTCTCATTAAATAAATTTAATAGCGTTAAACTAACATGCATATACAATACTCCATCCGGTCCATAATGTTGGCTTTTTGGACAACTTGCACGTAAGTTGAGGTGGGTAAAAAATACACTTTTATTTATTATTTTTTTATAAAAAA
>JAUEJK010421703.1:0-14252 GCA_032274865.1 Eryngium alpinum
ACTTAGTAGTTTATTTTAGGCTCTTATACTATCACAGAGTTCCCACATGTTACGATGTGGGACATGGGGTGTTACAATATGTACATGAGAAAGTCCCTTCAATAGCATGTGAGCGAAGAACTAGCCTCGTATTCTGGAATCATTCCACCATGAGTTAGAGACACCGTTGAAGTGTTCCTCCAGGTGCATACTTAAGTAAAAGATTGTAAGTTGGTTTTCCTTTCTAATCAATACTCAAGTCATTTTGAAATATTACACAATCTCTGCACATTCCTTAGTTCATACAATATGATTTTCTCAAGAAGTAAAGACTCTACAACATAATGATCAGCATAAGAAAATTTTACAGCCATGCATAAATATATACGAGATAAGGCTGTTGTCATATAGAAAGAGGAGTATTGCATTCCTAAATATTGCTCAATCTCTGCACATCCCTATAGTTCATAACTCACAATTATATAAACCAAAGTATCCTCATTAAAGTAATTAATAGTAGTCTATATGGGCATCCCAAGAAGCATCTCAATCATTATACAACTAAATAATCATACATCCATTGGTGCCTCATACTTCCATATGCCACTGATTCTGGAGAACTATACTCTAACGTTCATTGATTCTTGTGAATACCTTGTTTCTTGTGAGCACATTGCACTCCTTTACTTTCTTCTCCATCTTGTTTGGCTAATCTGAAATTGGCTATCTTAAGAAAGTACTTAATTAGGCCATTTTTATAAACAGCCGAAGAAAAAATAAGAATATTACTTGGCTTGATATTACAGTGAACATATCCCTCTTCAGGTACATGAGAAAGTCCCTTCAATAACATGTGAGCGAAAGAACTAGCCTCGTATTCTGGAATCTTTCCACCATGCTATTGGAGAAATTGTTGAAGTGTCCATCCAGGAGCATACTCAAGTAAAAGATTGTAAGCTAGATTTAATTTCTAATCAATACATAAGTTATTTTAAAATATTACACAATCTCTGCACATTCTTTAGTTCAAATAATATGATTTTCTTAAGAAGTAACGACTCTGCAACATAATGATCTACATAAGCAAATTTTACAGTCATAGAGAAAGATGTACGAGATAAGGCTATAGTCATATAGAAAGAGGAGTATTGCAATCCCAAAAATTGCACAATCTCTGCACATCCTCTTAGTTCATAATTCACAATTATACAAACCAAAGTATGCTTATTAAAACAATTAACAGTAGTCTATATGGGAATCCTAACAAGCATCTCAATTATTATACAACTAAATGACCATACATCCATTGGTGCCTCATGCTCCCATACGCCACTGATTCTGGTGAACTATACTCTAACTTTCATCTATTCTTGTGAATACCTTGTTTCTTGTGAATACATTACTCTCCTTTAGTTTCGTCTCCAGCTCATTTGGCTAATCTGAAATTGGCTATCTTAGGAAAGTACTTAATTAGGCCATTTTTATAATCACCCGAAGGAAAAATAAGAATATTACTTGCCTTAATATCACAGTGAACATAGCCCACTATATGTACATGAGAAAGCCCCTTCAATAGCATATGAGCGAAGGAACTAGCCTCGTATTCTAGAATCTTTAGACCATGAATTAGAGACACTGTTGAAGTGTTCCTCCAGGTGCATACTTAAGTAAAAGATTGTAAGCTGGTTTTCCTTTCTAATCAGTACTCAAGTCGTTTTGAAATATTAAACAATCTCTCCACAGGCCTTCGTACATACAATATGATTTTCTAAAGAAGTAACGACTCTACAACATAATGATCAACATAAGAAAATTTTACAGCCATAGATAAAGATGTATGAGATAAGGCTGTTGTCATATAGAAAGAGGAGTATTGCATTCCCAAATATTGCTCAATCTCTGCACATCCCTATAGTTCATAATTCACAATTATATAAACCAAAGTATCCTCATTAAAGTAATTAACAATAGTCTATATGGGCATCCCAATAATCATTTCAATCATTATACAACTAAATGACCATACATCCACTGGTGCCTCATACTCCCAAATGCCACTGATTCTGGTGAACTATACTCTAACGTTCATTGATTTATTGGAATACCTTATTTCTTGTAAATACATTGCTCTCCTTTACTTTCTTCTCTAGCTCGTTTGGCTAATCTGAAATTGGCTATCTTAAGAAATTATTTAATTAGGCCATGAGAAAGTCCCTTCAATAACATGTGAGTGAAGGAACTAGCCACGTATTCTGAAATCTTTCCAACATGCAATTGGAGAAATTGTTGAAGTGTTCCTCCAGGTGCATACTCAAGTAAAAGATTATAAGATGGTTTTCCTTTCTAATCAATACTTAAGTCATTTTGAAACATTACACAATCTCTGCACATTCATTAGTTCATACAATCTGATTTTCTCTAGTATTTACGACTCTACAACATAATAATCTGCGTAAGAAAATTTTACAGCCATAGATAAAGATGTACGAGATAAGGCTGTAGTCATGTAGAAAGAGGAGTATTGCATTCCAAAATATTGCACAATCTTTGTACATTCCCCTAGTTTATAATTGACAATTATACAAACTAAAGTATCCTTATTAAAGCAATTAACAGTAGTCTATATGGGCATCCAAATAAGCATCTCAATCATTATACAACAAAATGATCATACACCCATTGGTGCCTCATGCTCCCTTACGCCACTGATTCTAGTGAACTATAATCTAATGTTCATCGATTCTTATGAATACACTGTTTCTTGTGAATACATTGCTCTCCTTTACTTTCTTCTCCAGCTCGTTTGGCTAATCTGAAATTGGCTATCTTAAGAAAGTACCTAGTTAGGCCGGTTTTATAATCAGCCGAAGGAATAATAAGAATATTTCTTGGCTTGATATTACAGTGAATATAACATACTTCATGTACATGAGAAAGTCCCTTCAATAACATGTGAGCGAAAGAACTAGCCTCGTATTCTGGAATCTTTCCACCATGCAATTGGAGAAATTATTGAAGTGTTCCTCCAGGTGCATACTCAAGTAAAACATTATAAGATGGTTTTCCTTTCTAATTAATACTTAAGTCGTTTTGAAATATTACACAATCTCTGCATATTCCTTAGTTCATAAACTATTGAAGGGTTTATCCGGGTGCGAAACTGGTTTTCCTTTCCGTTCAACACTTTAAATTATTTTTAAATATTACATAACCTCGTCACATCCCCTTAGTTCATACAATATATTTTTCTCAAGAAGCAACGACTTTACTATATAAAGATCTGGAGAAGGAAATTTTACAGCCATAGACGAAGATGTACTAAATAAGGATGTAGTCATACAGAAATAGGAGTATAGTGTTCATAAACATTGCATAATTTATGCACATCCCTTTAGTTCACAATTCACAATTATGCAAACCAAAGTATCCTAAATAAAGCAATTAACAGTAGTCCATATCAGCATCCCAATAAGCATCTCAACCGTTATACAACCAAATAACCATATATTCATTATTGCCTCATGCTCCCCATACGCGACTGATTCTGGCAAACTATACTCAAACATTCATTGGTTCTTATGAATACCTCATTTGTTATGAATACACTACTCTCTTTTGCTATCTTCTCCAGCTTGTTTGGCTAAACCAAAATTGGCTATCTTAAGAAAGTTTTTTTTTGGTATATATCTTAAGAAAGTATTTAACTAAACTATTCTTATAATCAGCCAAAAGAATATTATTTAACTTAAGATTAAAGTGCACTTATCCATCTTTATGTACATAATAAAGTCCCTTTAACAACATGTGCGTGAAACAACTAGCCTAGTTTTCTAGAAACTTTCCACCGTGCCATCAGAGAAACTGTTGAAGTGTTCCTCCAGGTGCATAATCACATAAAAGACTGTAAGATGGTTTTCCTTTCTGATCAATACTTAAGTCGTTTTGAAACATTGCACAACCTCTACACATTCTTTAGTTCATACAATATGATTTTCTCAAGAAGTAACGACTCTACAACATAATAACATGCATAAGCAAATTTCACAGCCATATACGAAGATGTATGAGATAAGGTCGTAGTCATACAGAAGTATAGCATTCCCAAACATTACACAATCTCTGCACATCCCCTTAGTTCATACAATATGATTTTCTTAAAAAAAGTAATAAATTTACAACATAATGATCCATATGAGCAGATTTCATGGTCATAGATGAAGATGTACGAGATAAGGTCATAGTCTTACAAGAAGAGGATATAGAGGTGATGTAGACGGCTAGGCTAAGTGAACAGAGTTGTGATTGCCTTTTGATCATTACAACAGAGATAATAAATGATATGTCAACTATGAATGATGTTGCGACAAGAATTATTAAATAATCAAAGTGTTATGAACAATGATTCTATAAATTTGATTTGTAGAGGGGCGGTGAATACAAACCAATACAACTTTTCCTAACTTTTTCACTAGATTTGATTAACTGTATAAAATGAAGAGCAAGAATAAAGAACAGAAATCAAAGAGAACACGATCAAAATATCAAAGATTAATTCTCATTAAACTTTGAAGATTTTCTGGGTTCCAAATAAAGCTTTAAAAAGCTTTACTTGACTACAATTTGAAATTACAAATCTCAGCTACTTTGTTCTTAGAAAGCTACACAAGTCTCTCACTATCTATATCTTTCAGAATACAGAGCGTCACTATATATCTTTCTAAAAAGTTGATGGAAAAGAGATTACAATGTAATATAAATACTAAGGAAATCGGTTAACAATTATCCCCTGCCATGTGCAGAGAATGCTTCCTTATCTCTAACTTTTGGCTTTTTGTGAGGACTACAAGGTAGTGCTAGGAGACAACAAATAACTTTCTTTCCTTATTCTGCAAAAGCAAATTATGTGCCTTGCTTTCTGGTCCACCAATTCTTCTCCACAAATTATACCCAAGCTTCTTGTCCAAGCTGGAAAAGCCGTCTGGAAATCCAATTTTAATCACCTCTCCCCTGAAGTAATCTTCCACTGCTTCATTATCCCTGGATAACGTTTTCCCCTAACAGGATTTTCCCCTGCCAGTCTAAGATTGAATTCTTTTGAGCTTTCCATCAAATTATACCCTTATAGCTTGACTTATAGATAAGCTTTGCTTACAGAACTAAATTTTCAACAACTAAAACAATACAACTTGACATTGGCAACTATTGATATTATCAAGTCTTTATTTAAAATGTGCTATGTAAATTCTATACAAGTGTTAGCACTTATTAATTCCTACTTGTTTTGATATCATCATCATTAACAGATAAGTAATGGCAATACCTAACAATCTCCCCTATTTATGAATTATCAATTTGATAATCATAAATTCAGTCTTGATTGCTGATGATTATGTCAAAACCAATAATATAAAACTAAATAATGTTACGTTCAGTTTCATTTAGGGTTTACACACGTACAGAATGGTTACCATTTTAAGTAGTTGAAGCGGCACGACTACCCGTGCCCCCTCAACTTCTTCCTCTATATAATCCTCCCTATGGGAAGGATCTCCCCATTCTTAAGTCTTCTACATTCTCTCTAACTTCTCTTTACTCAAGTTTTATCTCAAGAATATTCAAGAGTAATGGCGGAAAGCAGTCATCCCAAGAAGAAGTCGAAGAAATCTTCTTTCTCAAGTATTCCTTTAGGTTCTTCTAAATGTCTTTAACAAAGTTCTTCTCTATCTGATTTGTCTTTAATTCATAAAGTTAATAAGAAGATCGCCCACCTCTAGAGGATTACTCAATCTTCTCAACCAACTACCCCAGCTCCAGAGTCCTCTAGGATGAGGACTCATGACTCTCCACCAGCTCTTCCTCCTTCTGCTACTGCTTTAAGCAGTGCCCCCTTAGGGGACTGGAATTTCGGTCCTGGTGACTCTGTCGTCCGGGATTCGACATTCGCTCAACAATGGTCTTGGGGGTCCATTACTCCTCGCGACAAAGAGGACCTCATCTACGACTCCCAACCGGACGATGTTAGGGCTTATAGCGCCCAAACTATGGCCTCGGTAAGAACTCTTTACCCTCATGTCATTATTCGAACACTACATATCTCCAATATTCTTTGACTCTATAATGGTTTTTTTCTTGATAGGTCAACTGTTATTTCCAAGCAGCTATGCACCAGGTCCGTACTCTGGAGTGTTCTCTGACCGAAAAAGAGAAGAATGTAGAAGACCTCCAAAAATAGCTCTCCCAAGCTAAGAAGAGTAAACAGAAGATTCATTCCGACAAAACTAGTCTTATGAAGGTGAATGAGGATCTCCAGAAAAATATCCACACCTCCCACACCACATCATCCAAGAGTGTCTGAAGTCTCGTTTCTACCGCTATAGGAAGACAAATACTGCCAGAAGATAGTTTCCTTCGCTCTATCACGAGTGCTGGGAAAAGGCCAGGAAGGCTGTCACCATGGCTTATACCAGCATTGATCTTTCAAAATGCAAATGCCATGTTCCTATAATACCTTTAGTCAAGGATACCAAGGAGGAGTTTGACTGGCAAGAGGGCTCTAAAGACGATGAAGAAGATTCTTCAGATGATGATGCCCCGACTTCGGATGATGATGGTGATGATGATGGGTCCAAAACTCTGGCTTTAAGTCAAGCGTCCCAGAACCAGAGGGCAGCCCCATAGATCCTTTTGTAGAAAGACTTAATGTTGATCTTAGTCATGATAGCGAGGAGCAGGGTGGATCCCCCTCCTCTTAGATATGTGTATATATAATGACTTATGATTAATGAAAAATCTTTTGCTATATGATTGTGTTTACATCATTACTGATACTACTTGCATAAACTAGTTATATGTCACGAATGAGGCAACTCTTCTCCTTCAAGAGTTTTTAAATGATAAGATCCTAACCTAATAGTCCGCTTAACACGATAAGGACCTTCCCAATTTGGAGATAGTTTCCTCTTCTACTTTCCAGTATGTTCAAGTCTTCGAAACATCAAATCCCCATTGCTAAAGTATCACTTCTTTACTCTCATATTGTAGTAAGCTGAGGTCCTCCGTTTATATTCCAACACTTTATGAGCAGCCTCTTCACGTTTTTCCTCAATTTGGTCAGCCTCCATTCTTAACAGTCTTTCTTTCTCTTCTTGATCAAAGTTTCCCACTCTCGGTGTTTGCAAGGCTAAATCTACCGGCATGACTGCCTCTACTCCATATAATAAAGAAAATGGTGTTTCTCCTATAGATTCACTTGGAGTAGTCCGATAGGACCGCAAAACGTTTAGCAGTTGATCCACCCAAGCTCCTTTCACGTCATCTAGCATCTTCTTCACTCTATCCAGAATAATATGATTCGCCCTTTCTACCTGTCCATTGGCTTGAGGATGCGCTACCGCTGCAAAGCGTAACTCGATGGTCTATTCTCGATAGTAGTTTTTGAACTTTATACTATCAAACTGCTTACCATTGTCAGCGACAATGGTCCGGGGAACCCCATACCTACAGATAACATCTTCTCATAGAAAACTAATTACCTTTTCTGAAGTAATTTGTTGTAATGACCGAGCCTCAATCCATTTTGTGAAGTAGTCAATGATGACTACCAAGTACTTTCTCTGTCCGGAAGCTGGAGGGAAGGGTCATAATATGTCAATGTCCCACATAGCGAAAGGTAAAGGTGAGGTGATGGAGGTAAGTATGTTAGGGGGTTGCCTTGGTACATATGCGAATTTTTGACACTTATCACACTTCCTCACATAATCCATAGCATCCCGCTTCAATGAGGACCAAAAGAACCCTTTTCTCATAATCTCCTGTGCAAGCATTCGTCCTCCAATGTGTTATCCGCATTGTCCTTCATGAACTTCTTCTAAAGCCGTACGTGTTTCCCGTGGTCCTAGGCACTTCAAGTAGGGCATGGAAAAAGATCGTCTATACAAAACTCCTTCTATAACCACGTATTGGGGAGCTCTTCCCTGAATCTTCTTAGCTTGCTCAGGATCTTGAGGGAGTTCTCATGTGAGTAAATAGGCTTTGATCGGTTTCATACAATTAACCTCCACTTGAATATGGACCGTTAACTTTGCTGCTATACATGGTTGAGCTTCTGAGTACATGCTACCTTCATAGGCCATTGGAAGGGCTCCCGCTGCAAATTTGGACAAATTATCTGCTGCTAAATTTGGTTCTTTTGGTTTATACTCCAATGTACATCCCTCTAATTGCGATAGTATGGCTGTCGCCATCTCAGCATACTTCTCTAGCTTGGGTCCTCGCACTTCATATGCTCCATTGACTGACTAACCACCAATTGTGAGTCGCCTCGTATTATCAATCTTTCCACCCTCAAGGACCTTGCCAATCCAAATCCCACTATCAAGGCCTCATACTCGGCTTTATTATTGGTTACCTCGAAGTTAAGGGTAACATCATATCTAATGAGGAAACCTCTAAGACTCTCTAAAATCACTTCAGCTCCTCCGCGACGAGCATTGGATGCCCCATCAAAATATAAACTCCATGGTTCCTTTTCTGCTTCAATCTTTGGAAGTGTCACGTTCATCTCTTCTGACGTCATCCCGTCTTCAGGAGCTATGGTACATTCCATAATGAAATCAGCTAATGTTTTTCCTTTGATGGCCGTTCGAGGTCTATATCGTATATCATATTCACTCAACTCCATTGCCCATTTGACCAACCTCCCACTTGTGTTAGGTTTATGAAGTACCCGGTGAAGAGGTTGGTCTGTCAATACCTCAATGGTATGTGCTTGAAAGTATGGTCTCAATTTACGAGCTGTCATAACTAAAGTTAATGTCATCTTCTCAATCTTTCCATATTTCAGTTCTGCCCATATAGGACTTTACTCACATAATACACCGGGAGTTGCACTCCCCCTTGATCTTTAACCAACACCACGCTCAAAGCAGATTCTGAGATGGCTAGGTATACGGCTAGTACATCAACTTGCTCCGATTTTGCCAGAAGGATGGGAGAGCTGAGGTATTCCTTTAATCCATTGAAGGCCTCTTGGCATTCAGCGTTCCATTCAAATTTCTTAGTAGCCTTTAATATTTTGAAGAAGGGCAAGCATCGCTCTCCAGCTTTAGATAAAAATCTACTCAGGGCAGCCACTCATCCTGTGAGTTGTTGTACCCCTTTGGCGTTTGTCGATGGTCTCATATTGATAATGGCTTGTATCTTATCTGGGTTAGCCTCGATCCCTTGCTGAAAGACCATCATCCCTAGTAATTTCCCATCCCTTACTCCAAAGGCACACTTATCAGGATTCAGCTTCATGTTATGTTTTTGCAATCTACAGAAGGTTGCTTCAAGATCTTCTATTTGGGATTCCTTCTTCTTTCTTTTGACCAGCATGTCATGAACATATACCTTCATAGTTCGTCCGATTAGTTAAACAAATATCTTATTAACCAATCGTTGATAGGTAGCCCCTGAGTTGCACAATCCAAACGCCATTACGACATAGCTGTATAACACATGCTCGGTTATGAAAGATACTTTAGGTATGTCTTCTTCACACATCTTGATCTGGTGGTATCCACCATAAGTATCCATCATACTCAATATCTCATGTCCGGCCGTGGAATCTATTAGTGCATCAATACGAAGGAAAGGGTAATGATCTTTGGGACAAGCATCGTTCAAATCTGTGAAGTCTATACACATCTTCCACTTTCCAATGGGCTTAGGTACCAATACTGGGTTAGCCACCCATTCAGCATATTGTATCTCACGTAAGAATCCAGCCTCCAAGGGCTTCTAGACTTCCTGGTCTATAATCCGCTGTTTCTCCATCCCAAAGTTTCTCTTCTTTTGATAGACCGGTTTTTTATGAGGAAAGATATTTAACTTGTGACTTATCATATTAGGATCGATTCCTGGCATGTCAGTCGCGGTCCATACAAAGACATCCCGATTTTCTTACAAGAAACGAGTTAATCCCCGTCGTTCTTCTTCTCTTAGGCTAGCTCCTACATAAGTAAGCTTCTTTTTGTCTGTCTCATCAATGGGTATGGTGATTAATTTTTCGGCTGGTTGGCTCTCTTCTCTTGAGAATTCCTTCGCACATCTAATTCTGTCATGGGGAGGGCTTCTCCCCCTTGCTTGTTCCTTCGTGGTAGTTATACAACAGACTTGTGCAGTGCTAATATCGCCTTTATGAACTCCCATCCCTCTGGAAGTCGGGAACTTGATAGTCGCATGGTATGTGGATGGTACAGCTTGGAATTGATGCAATCCATTCCTTCCCAATATTGCGTTATATACAGATGGACTCTCTACCACTACGAATTCCAGGATCCCTGCCTCTTCCTTAGCTCCTTCTCCAAGGACCAGGGGGACATGTATGACACCTTTAACAGTGGTTTCCTCTCCTCTAAATCCTATTAAATGATTCTTTGACTTTCTCAATCTCTGTTCAGGGAACCCTAATTTAGTGAATGCTGCTGAATAGAACAAGACATTGACGGCAGCTTCATTGTCTACTAATATCTTTGTTGTCCATTGATTTCCCAACCGATCAGTTATTAACAAAGGATCCTCAAACGAAGATCGAACCTCCTCTAAATCATCATCGATGAAGCTGACAAGCTTGTTTCTTTCATGATTCTGATTGCCTCCCAGAGCTCTCTTATGCATGGATCTCTCCATTAACGGCTTTTTATCCTGGTTTCCACAGACGGCGCCAAATGTTACATATCAAAATAATATGTTAGAACAAATCGTACTTGATGATAGAATGTCGATTAATGATCTCCTCGAACTCCCCAAACAATCCGCCACAAAACCTGCAAAAATCGGTGGGGGTGGTCCCACCGGAAGGACTCGGGTGCAATAATAAATAATCTGAGTAATCTATATATTCACTAAGTTTGGAACTAAAATTGCGTACCTGATTATAATAATTTATCCCCTTTATATAGGCGTGGATTAGAGTTTTAGATCCCTAATAGGAATCAGAATCCTATTCAGAAAGTAATTATCTTTACCTTCTTTCTTGTCACCCAAGATTAGGGTTTTCGTAGGAATCATTACTTGATTTACCTATCAGATTCACTTCCTTATTTAATACTCCATAGAGTCCTACTGTATTGTGCTTCATAGGAATTCTATTCCGGTTCAAATAATCGTATTCTGGTCCGAATCGTGTCTACTCAGATCTTATTGGGCCGATTCCTATTTTCGAGCCTACTACAGTATGTTCACCTTATATTTTACTAAATTAAAAATAAAATATTTAACTATATAATAATAATAATCGATTAAACAATTAAGATAACTATAGTCCAGATATGCACTGATGTGTGAAGTATTGAGATATGTAGTAAAATATCAACAAGCTAATAACAGTATCTAGAGTGTTTTATTACTAATGACTTTTTTTTTATTACTTACTAATGACTTTCTTAATTTATTGTTAATTGTTATTTATAACTAATTTGTACTATATAATAAGAAAAGACAAAATTATTTAAAATATCAAGATCCTTGCTCAGAATCAAGCTTTTTTATAATTGTCCCATGCACTAATCCTCTCAGATTCCCCTGCAGGGGCATGCATGTTTCTAAGGCTGCGTTCGGAACTCGGAAAATTGGAGATAAAATATTTTACCATATAAAATAAAATTTAAGGAAAGTAAAAGTGGAATTAAAATATTTTTCATGTATCCTTAAATAACAAATGATTTAATATTTTACTTTCTATTTTCCATCATATTCAAACATAGGGAGAAATTTATTTTATATTATAATTTATTTTACTCCTAATTTTCCAAGATCCGAAACCAATTCTGGTTCAAGTTCTAAGAGCTTCCTGTATACAGTATACTCTCCACGGTCAAACATCTCCTCGCTCCATAAATAGGGCTGTAAATGAGTTGAGTCGTTCGTGAGCGGCTCGATATTCGATTCGGTAAAAGCTCATTCTTGTTCGGTTCAATAAATAAATGAACCGAGCTCGAAGCTCGTTTAGAAGCTCGTTAAGTAAATAAGTCGAGCTTGAGCAAAGAAAAGATCGGGCTTGTTAAGGTTAATGAACAGCTCAATTATAAGTTCATAACCAAGCTCGATAACAGGCTCATTTAATTTATTCTTTATTAAATTATATATATATATAATTTAATATTGTCAATAAATAAATTAGCTCATATATATATATATATATATATATATATATATTATCATTAGTATATGATGTTCGTAATAGTAATAATGTAATGAATCATGTACACTTACTAAGCATTATGTAACTTTAACGAATATATCATTATTTTTATGAGATATTTTAATACTTATCTTTATTTAATAAGAAAGATAAATTAAAATTATAAAATAACACTCATTAAAATTGAGTAAAAAAATTATAGTTAATATAACAAATATAATATAATACATATAAATTATACTCGATAAAAAAATTAAATTATATATATATAGTATATTATCTATGCATATTATATTAAATAATAATATTTAAATATAAATTATTAAATAATATAAAATATAGACAAGCTCGATAAAATTAAATAATATAAAATATAGTCAAACTCGATAAGGCTCGACCTATCGACTATTGTCCGGCTGTTGACATTTTATCAAACAGGATAAAGACATCTTTCTGACGTAAGTATAATTAGAGGACGGTGGTGTAAGCAATGACATGTGAATGAGGGCATTCTAAAATGAGACAGGGCAGAGGATGGTGGCGCGTGATAGCGCGTACTTCTGATAAGTTGGTATCCACTATCCAGTAATTCAGTGAAAATGGGTATTCTGACAATTATAAGTTACAGTACTGATACACAATCCGACTTTTATAAGCCGACTGTATAATCCGACACACGTGGTGCAGGGGTAGTGGTAGGTTAAAGTTTGAGAATTTATGATAATCAGGGGTCCATTTTTATATTAAATAATGTGATGGCACCTCACTCGCATTCTAAATTGGACGTACAAGAGTCGGACTATAAATCATTATTCTTATAAGTTATTAATGAAATGTTTAATTGATGGTTTATTTTAAAGTATACGAAATTATATATATATTTTTTAGGAATATGGGAAAGTGAGTCTATTGATTTATATAAAAATAAAAATTACTTAACCTTAAAAATATAAAAAAATAAATTTTACAAATTTATGAGGGGCTTAATTTTATATTAATATCAATTTATTTTTATTATTATAAATAAAAAATAAAAATATTATATAAAAATATGAGTTTTAATATTCGTTTTCTCCATTTTCAGTGGTTCTATTTATTCGTCCATATAATTATATACGTTATTTAAGATGTTTTAATTATATATTAAAATATATTTAATAAAAGTATAATATTTAGATTTTTATTATAAAAGATTTAAAATTATTATATTTTATTATATAATTAAAATTAAAAAAATAAACAGATAAATAGGGAGGATAAATAGGAAGGAAAATATATTAATTAAGGCTTAACATCTAACTGTTTCTTTATATATCTTTTGTGGATTTGCAATGTACTGTACGTGTATATCTAGATACACAAACGCGTGGATTCCAACGCGAATAATCTTTAATTATTTAATTGTTATTGAGAACTAAAAAGCAAAGAAAATGTCGAAAACTCTTTGGCTGCTTCAAAATCATTTCTTGACTTGACGATTTGTCCAACGCCTACAGAATCTTACTTGAGCGAGATTTTCTAGAGAGAGAAACTTGAAAACTTGCCGGAGATCAGGCCACCTACGACGCCCCCTCACTTGCCGTTGCCGATTCTAAGTAAGTAGTCGATCATTACTTGGAATAACTCCTCGCTTTTTATCTGTTTCTGTTTGATAAATTTGTTGGATTTTATAGCTTTTTTTGACCTAATTGTAATTGGGAATTGGTCTCTTGTGGGTAATTAGTGTTAATTTTTGGATGTGATAGAGCTTTTTGGGGGAACTATACGCAACTGGGTTTATCTTTGTGCTGACTTTCCATTTTTAAATTTTTTTAATTGGAGATGGGTGAAGAGTTCTGTTAAAAAATAATGAATTTACTACGTTGAATTTGATTATTAAATTAGATACCTTGATTCCCGTTTCGGATATTTTCCAAAAAAAAGGTGTGTTTGATTAAAGAAGGTGTTTCGAATTTTTAGCTGCAATTACCCTCATGATTATTAGGCTCAAATGTGTATAAGAATTGCTTGGCCGGTGTGAATGCTGAAACAAACTACTGTTTGATATGTGATTCTGCTTGCCCACGGCTTCAGAGTCTAGTTACAGCTT
>JAUEJK010421808.1:0-22098 GCA_032274865.1 Eryngium alpinum
ATTTTAAATACCAGGAAATCCTCTGACCACCAGACATGTTTTTGGTTGCCTTTAGATCCAAAAGTAGAATGTTTAGTTAATAGTTGCTATTTGAAACAAGAATCCATTGCTTCTGTTAATTCGTCAATTTCTGAAGTAGATTGACACTAATCAAACTATTTGAGTTTTGATCAGATAATATGCAGCATGAAAATTTCATTAATCATAGTTAATCATATTTTTACAACCCTCAAAGCTTACTATTATATATTTTAATACAAATTTCCATGACAATCTATGTTGCTGTTATAAAATATGTTAATGTTCTTTACTATTCATTAACTTTTATCCGAAACAGGAGATAATACTGTTCATAGTTTTACCGAAGCTTCAGAAGTTAAAAACGCAACAGAATGTAATATGGATATTGTGTGGAGGCCAGATTGTGACACATCTAAACTACCATTTGTGGGTCAGAAATTCCAAGATATTGAGATAACGTTCAATTTCTACAAGGACTATGGGCGTGTTTGTGGCTTTGATGTAAGACGCTCTTCTCACAAGAAAAATATTGATGGTGGTATTTCCTTCAAATATTTCTTATGTTGAAAGGAAGGTTTTCGTACTGGCTATTTGAAAGAACAAAAGAATGACAAAATCGGTTCATCTCAAAGTTCAAACTCTATTTTTTCACAGCAAGAAAATGTTGATTATGTGTTGAAGCATTCACGTCGGAGGACGTCTCGGAAATGCGGTTGCACTGCTATGATATGTCTAAAGTTTATGGGGGCTGATGGTTTCATTGTTAATTCTTTTAATGAACATCATAACCATTACCCTGCTGATGAAGACTCACGACAGTTTTTAAGATGTAACCGGCGGCTAACTGACATTCACAAAAAGTTTATACTTGATGCTTCCAAAAATTGCCTCGGCGCTTCACGAGCCCATTCAATATTCAAGTCAATGTTGGGGACGTACGCCGATGTTGGTGCTACTAAGGTTGATTTCAAAAAAAAATCAAGAGATGTAAAAAAATATATTGGCGTGCATGATGCAGATATGATTATTCAAAAGTTCAAAGACAGATCTGAAATAACAGATAAGGAATTTAGATACGAGTTTGAGGTGGACAGTGAAAATCGCTTAACACGGCTTTTCTGGGCAGATGCTAAAGGGCGAAGCCTTTACACTGTTTATGGAGATTGTGTATCTTTTGATGCTAATTATCGAACAAACAAGTAAGTAATAGCCTTTTGAATTTCAATAAAACAATAAAATTACTTATTTGTTTAATCACTCTCACTAATTTAGATACTCTTGGTAATCTCATAGTATGGGTAATTTACAAATTATTCTTTTTTCATAAAAAGGTACAAAATAATATTCATACTGTTTGTTGGGATTGATAATCATTGGAAGAGTGTCACATTTGCATCAGCGCTAATATCACAAGAAGATGTTGAAAGCTTTGAATGGGTTTGTATAGCATTTAAAAAGGTTATGGGGAAGCAACGTAAATGTGTAATTACTGATCAATGCCCCGCTATGAACATAGCTATCCCCAAGTCTTTACCTTTGTTAAAACATCGGTACTGCATATGGCACATTATGAAGAAATTCCCTTCTAAGGTATATAATTTTATACATAAACAAAGAAAAATATGCAAATAATTTGAATAAAATGCAATTTTTTTACATGATGTCTTTCAAATACATGCAGCTTGGTACGATTTTTTGCTTAGAATCCCCTTTTATGGATAAGATTAGCAATTTTGATTGGATGGATCACGTTTCTCCAGAAGAGTTCGAAGTAGGTTGGCGTGAAGTTTTAACTGAGTTTGATTTACAAGACCACAACTGGTTGAATGAACTATTTGACCTTCGTGAAAAATGGATTCCAGCCTACTTCAATGATGAACCTATGGTTGGTTTATTAAGAACAACATCAAGATCTGAGAGCTCCAATTTTTATTTCAGCCATTTCGTTGAAAAAGGTGACACGTTGTCCGAGTTTTACCTTTGCTATGAAAGTGCAATTGAAAAACAACGTCATGAAAGTTCCCGAATCAATCACGATGATTCTGCTAGGCCTGTTTTCCTGACTCAAAAGAAAATAGAAAGGGAGGCATCTCATTTGTACACACTGACAATGTTTTATAAGGTGCAGTCTGAAATAAGAGGTAGTTATTTTGAAATCCAATTGCAATCAATGTCCGAACTTGATGCCATCAAAAAATTCATCATCAAAGATGAACTTGTTGAGTTAAAGACTTTTCAGGTAATTCTTTTCCTTGAAAAGTTAATATTCATCCATTTGAATATCTTTTTCTAATAAGAAACCATAATGTTTTTCAGGTTGAAGTTAACTTACAAACAAATGATGTTCACTGCTCATGCTATTTATATACACGTGTTGGTCTTTTGTGTATACATTCATTTTTTGCGTTGGTAATGTGTGGGATAGAAAGTATACCCAGGCAATTCCTTACCGATAGATGGATGAAAAATGCTGAAAAGCGTTTCTCGACTCTAAAGCTAGATGAAGTTTGTGACGGCACTTCAAAAGAAGTCACTATACGTTCCAAGAAGACAGAAAGTTGGTTTGATTTTCAAACATGCATCAATGATGCAGGTGACGATGGAGTTTTAGTAGATATTGTTTATGATTCAGTTAAAGAAATGAAGAAGAAATTATATCAGGCTAAGATGAAGTCATCTGTTAGGCTAAATGATGATGTGATAGAGCAACTTGTCGGGATAAAACCAGCAAAGGAAGTTACAGTACTTCCTCCAAAACAAACAAATAACAAGGGTTCTCGGAAAAGAACACCGAATCCAGCTGAAAAATCTATTGAAGGAATAAAGAGGCAAATGCGCCTTTGCAAGGAATGTAATGTTCGTGGCTTCCATGATTCCAGAAACTGTGGTAAGGGAAGCAACACTGAAGAAACAACAAATCAGCAACAGGGGAATGTAGCAGCAACAGAAAATGCTTCATCTGTTTGAACACTGATTGGCCACTGCTAGTATAATTAAAGTTTGCAGTCAGCTGCATGTTTCATTTTTAGAAAATTACTTTAATTTATCATACATATTTTGCACAGTTGAATTTAGTAGCAAAGATCTTGCTGATACTCTTATGGGAGATTGTTCAAGTTCAATGAGTATATGTGAAACTATTTTTATTACAATATGCATAGTTGCTGATAAGAGGTACATTGAAAGTTTAATTTATAAGTTCAGGTTGTGATTACATTTTAAATTATACCTTTGAACGATTTCCTGTGTATAATGTATTGTAAATTTATTTTTTTCATTCTTATGTTTCTAAACTGAAGATCATGTTTTAGATAACTGAAAACACAAAGTGATGTTGTCCTTGCGACAAGAAACTCACTACATTCTGAAAGGTCAGAGATGTGATTAATGAAACTGGAGAAGAAGCAAGACTACCTACATCAGATTACTAGGATAGTTGTATCTGCCAAATAAATCAACATCTATACAAAGAATCAGCCTGTTTTTATACATGAGCAAACGCTCGTGACTTAGGTTAAAAGAGGGAGCTCGCCTTCTCAACAGACAACCGAAGCACAATTACTACCAAAAAACTGTCAACAAAATACACTTGACATTGTTGGGATGCAAGACTATTAAACAAGAAGATACAACTATTAACAAACAGGGGAATAAAACCATAAAATACAGTTATATTAATGAGTCTAAATATCATTGCATCGGAACACAAGTAATAGTTGTTCTGCTTAACTGAAATTCCTAAACACTCAAGATTCAACACAATCACACAATTGTTTACACATCAGTTATAGTTCAAGCTTCGTCAATTCTAATAGAATCTAAAAAACTGTCAAGGGTTATTTTTATCTCTGTAAAAATCCAGAACATCATTGACACCAGCATTGAAATTTATGAACTCATCTTCCAACATGTTCACATCAACAATTTGTTCCTTATCTTTTTTCGCTGCCATAAAGCTATCAAACAAACTGTCTTGTTTCTCCTTGTATTCTTTTATTTTTATCTTCAACTCTTCAACTGTAACCTGCCATAGCGCAGTGAAACAAACTATGGTTTAAGTATGCAACTTAAATAGACAACGATATTAGAATTCAACATATAAGTTTTTTTTTGCAACTAAATATTTTTGACCTTCCCCTAACTTCTTCAGGTATCTTTCCACTAGCACCTCTAGAAGTTGCTTCAAAATTATTCTGCAAACAAAAAACAAAAAAAACAAACCTTACAGTAAGAAGAAGATTTTTCAAAAATATATTTCCTTTACCTCATCCGCTTCCATCCTATTCGTCTTATTAGAAGAAGAACTTCCCTCATTGTTTTGTTCTTTTTGCTCCCCTGTCATATTCTCGTCTTCAACCTTCCAAGAATCCGTCTACAAGTATACAATACAAATCAATATTAAAAGTTAACATTACAAATTGCAGGAATTAAAGCCACATGATTAAAAAAAATAATTTTTTTATGTTCAATTAATTAGTACCTGATAGCTACTAACAGAGTCTTCATTATGCAGCCTTAAAGGCTCTGCGATCCGCCCTTTCCCAAAAAGGCCTCGTCCTAACTCTTCAGTTTCTCTTTCCTCTAGCAGTTCTTCAGACCAACTTTTATAAGTTGGGAATACCCGAGGCACATTTCTTTTTCCGTGGACAACTCGATCAACAAATAGATACTGCATATTATGGACAACCTAATTACTATCGTACAAATACAAACTAGATTCATATATATAGACATATTAATTAAAAAAACAAAAAAATAAAAACTAAACTTACAGTGACAAAAGAAGATGATCCACCAAAGTATTTTTTCCTTGGATTAAGTGACCATTCTTCATGTTCTGATTTCAAACATTCTACTAAGAATTCACAAAAGTTGTATTCATATAATTTGTCAATATTCCCCTCAAAGTCTAAAAACCTAGTTTTCAAATACGGATTGAGTGGCTTATCAATCAATGTATTTTGTAGAATGAGCAAAAAATTATATTTGAAATACTTGTCAACTGAAGTGGAATTTTTAATAACATGAGAAACTAAGCTCCCCGTGATTGTCTTGATATCAGTGTAGTCTTTAAACTGTCCCACCCATTTCTTACCTTTACCACTGCTTGGTAGAAAAGTTATTTTTTTGGACCACGAGGAAAACCAAACACTTCGTGGACGTCCTCCTCTCCGAACCTCAGTTTCAAAGAACCTATTTCAAAGCAGCACTCATCCCTATTAAACCCCATAAGGAGTCTGTAACCCAATGCATCTGGCCCTTTTTCCAATTTAAAATCTAGAATACTTTCAAATCCAACTTTTTAAACCCATTCTTTTTGGTTTGGCTTCAAATTCTTCACTACCTTTGTCAGAATATCTACACAACAATTATGCCTCAGATAATACCCAAAGATCTTACGCCTCCTCTTTCCTATGTGTTTCGGCGCAGATGATCGCGGCCAAATTTCTTTCTCCTGGGACCAGAATTTGGATTGCTACTACCTTCCTCGTCCATAATATGCTCATCCTAGAAACATATATTCTAATGTGTAAGTAGTTTTTACACTTAAGATAATTCTAAATATAATGCAAAGCGCCCTGTATTTTACAAACAAATCACAACATATATCACAAAAAATCATGCCATATAACACAAAAAAAAAATTGCAGAGTGAAATGCACACTGCAATTAAATATATCAACAACATATTAGATGCACAACAGTAATGCCTTACAACACAAAATAAAATATATCTACAACAATTTAATACATTTTAACCTATACATCAAAAATATATATGCACAACATATATACATTTTAATTACCTAACCAATATCCCAATTAATCCTGTTTGACATTTAAAAAAAAATGCCTTATAACACAACATGCAAAGTGACATGCACACTGCAATTAAATATGTCAACACCATACTAGATGCACAAAAAATGCTTTATAACACAAAATAAAATATATATACATAAATTTAATACATTTACATCTATATATCAATAATATATGTTCAATGCATATATACATTTTAATTAACTAACCACTTTCCTAATTAATCATGTTTTACATTTTATTGTCCATTCCAAGGATTCAATCAGATATGGATCATGCTCATTTTAATTTACATTTTCCTTTTGCATCTCACAAATGCATGAACTATACAACATATGCTGCGCATTTATTAAATCATGTGCATTTTTAATTTGTTTTACACAAACTCGTTTTATACAAACTCGATGTTCACGTGTCCAAATTCTCTCAATTCCAATACCCACTCCACGATTTGCTAGTACAAATACTTATTAAAACTAATAAAATATGTATTATCCATGAATGCAACATGAAATTATAATGAGAAAATAATATTGACATACCTCATTCATTCCATCACTTTCTTTAACTTTTGTTTCATCACCATTGTAATCTTCATCATTAGATTTGTTTGTCTTCTCTTTTTTTACACATTTTTCTTTAAGTTTCCTATCACCTCTACGCTTCCTCTTACAACACTCCGAACGAAACGCTTCTCCCTTCAAATTAAAAAAAATCCAATTAAAAAAATAAAAAAAAGTGGAATTAATTTCAAGCACATTTTTAATAAATTACTGTATATGATTCAAAAAAATATTATTAATTCTCAGATTAAATGATTTTACCTCAATTTCATTACTTTTCAATCCATTTTCATTTCCATCCACTTCCTCGCTTGTTATCTTCTTCAGACGAGCTGACCTTCGAACCCCACTAACTCCTTTCTTAACCTGCATATATTTAACATAATATCAGTCCTTTGTAATATTCGCATGCAAAGTAATTTCATACATTCAGAGCCAATATGTGATTTTACCCTTCCGGATGTTTTCCTCTTCAATGGCATCTTCATAGCATATTCTCTGTTATGCCTTAACGCATTCTCATCAATGTCATCTCCGTTGTTATGTTTCTATTTAGAGAAAATTATTAGAACTTGAAGCATGAATATAAATCTTTTTACTAAAATCTATAAAAATACCTCATTTGAATTTTCATTAAACATGTTTGAAATGGGGTGATCAAAGCCTGAACCATGTAATTCATCATGAAAGTTTACAAAGTTTGCGGTACTTGCTTCGGCTCTTAGATTTTTTGCACCATACATTCCCAAACTTTGAAAACTATGTTCTCCACTCTGTTTACAAACAAAAAAAACAAAACACATTAATACATGAACTATTGTAGATTCTGACATGTATATTCCGGCCCAATTTGGGTAACATATTATATGAGTACCATAGTTACTTACACAATTTTGCCCTATTTATATTAGTAATTTTGTCCAAGTTATATTAAGGGCGGATATTAGAAGATTAAGTTCTCACACATAGGGGTCCACCCATTGAACACTAAAAATATGTCTAAAATGTTTACTTGAATTTGATAAGAATGTAGTGTGTTATTGAGTCAGGCTGTTCTTATGTGGTATATTGTATGGACTTGACCAATTGTATAATTTCGGCGCCCTCCCTTCATGTAATAGGTTGACTAACAAACTCTTATAGCCAGAGATGCGAGTTGAAAAATGATTAAGATCTATTAAGGCTGTGACTTTTACCCTAGTTAGTTGGCCAAGCAACCATGATATAACTTCCCTTCAACTGAATCAAGGAATATATGGAAAGGGATAGAAAAAAATTAATGTACATACTTTAAGAGCTTAAATGCTGATATTTAAGATGTCCTCAAATGTATTCAAGCAAATAAAATGGACGAACTAAATAGATATTCATGTAAGATAATTATAACATGTAAATATCCTCTCTCGGATAGAAGCTCATGTGGTTATGTTCCTCCACTTGGCTTTCCAACACAGATGTCTATCTTATTAGCAATCGGTTAGTAGATCTTATACATATTATTCATGATTTCAATATATTTCCACACTGGTGGACCACTGATCAGCACCAAACATCATAAACTTTCAAACCCAATTCATATCGTTGGCGAAGAATCAATATTACCATGTATCAGCATGTTGTCCTAGTAAATTTGACTAAACGGAAGTAGATTGTCCTTAAATGAGAATACTCTGTATTATTTTCCCCTGTTATATAGTCAAAAAATTCTCAATTCCAATTCCAATTCCAATCTTTGCCCCATATAAAAGAATAGTAGGTACGAGTGATAGTTTTTTAAAGTTGAAAGAAATAAATGTAACTAGATGCTTATCAAGTATATTCCACTATCAAAATTGTACTAAGACCGGTATCTTGAATGAATATCTGACACAAAAGAAAATGAGGAAAGTAGTTTCCTCTGCATGAATACTTAAGTTTATGCGAGCGAGTCTTTTCCATTTAAAATTAACTAAAATTTTCAGATACATACAAATAAACACACACATATTCAGTAATGCTAAAGAATCTAACACAAACTTACATTGAGTATTGAAGGCTCGGGTTGAGGACATTCAATTGCTTGATTAGTGTCAAGAGTCTCACTTGGGTGTTCAACTGGCTTAAACTCGACTTCTACTTCAATACCGTGACCTACAGCAAAGGCTGAACCCGGAAGAGCTGAACCTTCTTTTTGCTTATGCACTTCACCCGTCTCATTCTGCATCAGTACATTGGCATATAAGTCTAGTGCTACTCCATTTGTCAACCATAAAAAGAAGAGTAAATAAAAAGAAGACTTTAACGCACACTACAGCCGTTAATAGTGTTTAGAAGTTATAATATGATGAATGCTAACATATGCCTACGTATTTACCTCTTCCTCATTGTCAATATCCTTTTTATTATGCTTTGAAGCCCCCTCTCGATTTTTGGCCGTATGAACCCTCTCCCTTCTCAATCTATCATTACGAGCTCTGTTAATTGTTTCATTACATATCGGTTTCCACTCAATTTGTTTTTCTGGGAAAAATCACTTGTAATGGGATGGAAATACCAATTTCCATTCACTCATCATCTCCGGACTTTTCATCTGGGCATGAAAAAAAGTTTATTAAGTTAATTTACACAAATTACTTCTTAAACAATGTAATAACAGTAAGTTTATTACACAAATTACTTCTATGACATATTATTATTGTTAGTGTAAAATAAGTTTAGCCCAATTTTAGTCTTCTCTTCTTGCATGTGTATCAAAATGCTAATATTAATAAGTTTTTGATAGCAAAAACAATTCAGTTTACCTTTTTTTCCTCCTAAATTAGCCCTTTCTTCTTGCATGTTGCTGTAATCTTCAGAGTTATCACAATCTGTTGATTTCCCATCTTCACTGGAACTATCTGTTGATTCATTATCCTCGCTTGAACTAACCCAAAAAATATTATCATTTTCCACGCCCAAATTTGCTCCTGCCATTACACTATCTGATGAATTACCACTATCAGATGAATTACCACCTTCAAGATCAATTGTTTCTACCCCTTCAAACCTCCAAGAGCGAAGTGTTGGTAATGAAAATTTGCAAAGTATCAATTAAATTACATTTACTGATTTATTATTGATTAAAAATAAGCATTCAAACGTCAAGAATCAAAGAAAAACACGATGGTTATATATGTTGTAACCACATTGTTTTAAAACAATTGGGATAAAAGATATCAAGCACAAATGTTATTCTTAACAAATAAGAAGGAGATCGGAATATTACCTTGCTTTCGTACCATCTCAAACCCTATTTCACTTTCAATTTCCCCAATCGATTTTCAAAATAACTAGGACGATTCTTCTTTGTTATGGCTAATGTATTCAACTAAAAACCTCCTCTCAAAGTTTTTAATTTGTGTAATAACTTTCCTCACCTACTTTGTCCCAAATCAAAAAAAAAAATATTTTACCACCTCCTATCTCCATACTAATTGCAAATAAACATAAAAAATAAAAAATACTGTTTTTTTTTCAATTCAAATAATATAAGATTATAATTATGATATAAGTTAGATATTTAAATAATATTTTATTTTAAACTTAAATCAGAAGTTAGGTTTTAAGGTATTGATTTGTTATTGACTTAAATAAACTGGTTACCTTTTAATTTTGATACTGTTACCTTTTAAGTTAAATATTTAAATAATATTTTTTTTAAGAATATAATTATGTTCGTATTGTTTATATGCAAAGTTTTTATGTTTGCTATTTTTCTATAAGTTATAATATGATATTTTATCTTATTGCATAAATAATTATATTCTGTTAATATTTACTATAAATACGATACCAGTCATTTTTTTAACCTTTTAGCATTGGAAGTGTTTGATGAGTGAAAAGATGTGTATTTTTGTGTATTGTCAAATTTAATTAAATGTTTGTGTTGGTTTTGACGTTGGGAAGGTAAATGCTAGTTCATGCTTTGCTACTTTCAAACAACTTCCTTTCAAATTGTTTTACTTGTGTATTAACTATACTCAACTACTTTGTCCCAATTAACAAAAAAACTCTTCTAACAATTTCTGTCTGAAACTAATTGGAAAAAAATAATAAAATTATTCGATATATTTATTTGTAATTTTTATTTCATTTATTTATTTGTAATTTTTTTAACAACCACTAATATGATATTTTTTCTTATTTAAAAAGTAAATATATTCTACTTAAAATTAATAGTTCTATATTTATAGTATATTTTTATAATTTTCTAATACTAACAATAAATATCAATTTAATTACATAAATATCAGTAATCTGATATATTTTTATTTTATTTCTTCAATTATTATTAAGTTAAGTATGTTAATATTAAGTAAATTACTAAACATAAAAAAATTAAATACAATTTATAAATATAAAAGTAATCAAATAAATATTTGCCCAAAAATAATTTTTTATTTATCTCTGAACTTACTGTTTTCTTCTTGCATCCCACTACTAATTCCCCTAATATATCTTCAGATGGACTATTCAGACGAACTCTCATCTTTTGTTTTTGTTATGGGGATTGGTTTAAACTAAAACCTTGTCCCAATGTTTTTTTAATTCTGTAATAATTATCCTCACCTACTCGCCCCCAATTCAAAGATTATAATAAATATTTATCCAAATTGTATATAGTAAATATTTTTAGATATTTAATAAATCAAAATTATATTTAAAAAAATTACTAAATATTTATTAAAATAATATATATCTTATTTAATGAAAAAAATCAGTTTTCATTAAAAAAAAATTAATTATAAACAACGCTGGGCCTAACATAACTCATTCCACTATTTGATTTAATTAATCTTATAATGAATTAGTAGCCAATTCAAGAAAATATGCAGTAGTTTACCGGATCCAAAATGCAAAATATCATTCCCCAAAAAAAATTAAAAAAAAAACTGACAACATTTAACATAATTGAAGCCTGCAACACAAAGTCACCAAGTCACTTAATACCAAGTCATTTAATACGAAATTGAAGCCTGATGTGTTTTATTTAATACCAAATTTTCACTTTGAAGTCATTAACTCATAGTAAATATGCAAATTCAAGCAAATATACACTAGTTTGCCCAACCCAAGCAAATATGCAGTAGCTTGCCCAATCCAAAATGTAAAATAACATTCCCAAAGAAATTACTATACAATCATATTAACGCAATAACCACCAAGTTTAAAGAATATAACCCAACACTACCTTAACCCTAAATAACGAATTAAAAATATAATACTTTGACTACATTTATAAAAAACAGAATAAATAAATATCATCACAACCAATCTTAAAACACTTCAAATCTTTTGTAAGAACATCATCCTTCAGGTATATTTGTTAGATAAATCACACAATAATCGTTCAAATTTTAGCTTTCTTCCTCTGTCCTATTAAAAATTTGTTGGAACAAATATTCAAATTCATAAAGTCTTTTTCCATTTTGCTGATATCATTTCGTTTCCTCTTGAGCCCTTTAGCTTCCAAAAATGCATGTACTAGCGTCACTTGAGCTACCTCGTATTCTTGCATAATTTCTTTTAGCTCATCAACATAACACTGAAATTATAAATGACAAAAATCACTTATAAAATCGTTTAATTAATTTCAAATAAGCAACTCATTATTTACTCTAGCTCACAGCCACAATATAAAGTAAACACTATCAATAGTTTAAATGTACAATTTTAAAAAAAAAATTAAACCAGAAAACATGTAGTTTCACAAATTTAGCACAATAGTATGTTTTTCTATTTACCTCTTCCTCATCAGCATCTTCTTGTTTAGTATAATTTGAAGTTCCCCCTCCATTTTCGTCTGAATCCGACCCAAACATATGCTCATCTTCCTTTTTCCAGGAATCCGTCTAATATAACAAAATTTGAAGTATTATTAATATTTTAAAAATATTGTATATACCTTTTAAATATCAAACATCAACTCATACATGGTTATCTCGTAGCTGGTAATTGAGGTCTCACTCTCTAATCTCAAAGGTTTTGCTACTCGTCCATTTCCAAATAAACATCTAGACATTTCTTCTGTTTGCCTTTCATTAAGCAGTCTATCAGTCCAAACTTTATACGTTGGAATTGTACGTGGCACCTTTCTCTTGCCATGGACAACTCGATCAACAAAGAGGAACTGAAATTAAATATTTTTAATTATATTAATAGTTATATATTCAAGCAGAAATAACAAAAAGGAACTAAAATAACAACTTACAATAATGAACGGAGCTGATCCTGAAAAAATATTCTTTCGTGGATTGGCAGACCAATGTTTATGAGCAACTTTCAAACAGTCTATTAACAATTCGCACCAATTGTATTCATACAATTTGTCGATATCCCCGTCAAAATCTAAAAATCTTGTCTTCAGATATGGTTTTATTGGTGTGTCAATTAATGTATTAGCTAGGATGATTAAGAAGTTGTATTTGAAGTACCGATCCACTTCTGACGTCTTGTTCAAAACATAAGAAACCAAATTCGCAGTAACACTCTGTCTATCACTATACCCTTCAAATTGCTGTAAACATTTAAGCTCTTTTCCGCTCTTGGAAAGAAAATTTATTTTTTTTGGTCCGCGAAGGCAGTCCTAGTACCTCATTAACGTCGTCCTCGGTGATTTTCAATCGTATCGAACCAATTTCCAAAGAACATTCATCCCTGTCAAAGCCCATTAGCAAATGATATCCTAATACATCTGGGGCTTTATCCATTTTAAACTCCAAAATACTTTCAAAGCCAACCTTTGAAACCTATTTTTTCCTGTTTAGATTCATGTGTTTAACAACTGAAGATAGAATTCCGAAAGAACAATTGTATCTTAGACTAAAGTTGGAAAGTTTTGGACTCGACTTCCGGGGTGATACCGTTGCAGTTGATATACGTTGACCTTTGTTCCGAGTTAAGTCATACTGATCCTGAACTAGAAACACGTTTTAGTTTAAGTGTAATTACTTTGCATAGTTCAGTACATGATTATATTCAATATGAATGTCTTATTCTAATGCACAACGAGAGATTTAACTAGTAACTATAAAATTCAAATTCAACTTAAGGATACTAATTATTTTCCATCAATAGAAACAATTTAAAAACATACCTCCTTCTCAATTCTATTCCCAGGTATGTCATTTTCACTTTCTGATTGAACGTTATTATCTCTTTTGTTATCACGAACACTTTTTCCTGAGTTATTTTTCCTTTCTCTGCAAGTAGACTTTCCAACATTTTCGTCCTCCTCCTTATTAAGTATTAAACACAAAAAAATGATATTAAAATACATAATTAAATTTGTTAATGAAAAGTTTCTTTTTTTACCTTAAAAATATTATCTTCAGCTGTCTTTATCAAACGAGCCGACCTACGCAATGAACAATCTTCTTTTATACCCTGCAATTTATTAACATAAGTTAGACCCACTATATTATTTAAATATTAAATGACAAATATATTCAAACATTTTTACATTTAATTACCCTTTTTGTCAATTTTCTTTTCCTTCGCGTATTAATAGTTTCTTCATTGCATTGCTTAAAAATGTTCTCATCAAAAAGCACTCCATTATTTGGGAACTACGAAAATAAAATGAGACAACTTGAATGATTAAAACAATTATTACCGAAATAAAAAAAATAGATTTAATACAAATATAATACCTCATTTTCGATTTCCTTTATAATTCTTATGATTGGATCTTCTACTACTTCTTCTTTTTCAAACTGGTTAACAAAAAATACACATTACAGTTCATTTCCACAGGTTTGCAAAAAACATATGTCATTTTTTTACATATAATTTTAAATAAACAAACATTGTACCTGCTTTGAAGGATTCCCTTTTGTTGTTACTGGTTCTTTTTCACACTTTTCAACTGTTTTGCGAGAAAGATCTGACAATTCATCTCTGTCTTTTTCACTTACATGCTTACAATTGTCACGTCGATTGCTTCTCATCTCCAATGCCTTTAGTTTCCTTCTCAATATGGCACTACATCCTCTGTAAGCTGACAATAATAACAAACATAATTAAAAAAACTTATGCAAAATCTATTAAACAAATACTAAGCGTCAAATTGTGTATACAAAGATTCATGCAAGAATGAACAAACCCCCAAATACAATGCCAAATACACAACCTCAAATTAGAGTTCATGTTATGAATAACACCCTCAATCTAACTAAATTAAGCTTTACTACAGATAAATAATATTTGGTTACAGTTCTAATTTCACAGATTTCAAGAAAAATCAAAAACTCAGGGTTTGGAAACAAGAAAGCACGTAGTAGAATTAAAGAGCTCAAGTTATTACCTTGCTTGTCTATCATTTGAATAGATTGATCACGAATTAGGTTCTTAAGGCAGATATCACGTTTTAAGCAAATCAGATCTACAGAGCTTCACCGAAGCTGTTCTTCGTTATATGCAATGGTTTGAACAAAAGACCCCCATCTAATTTGATCATATGTTCTGTAATAATTTTACTCACTTAATTCTTAATTACATAAGCTATTTTTATTAATTTTAAAATATCTTATTTAATAAAGTCCATCCCCGAGTTTAACACATTAAATAATACTACATATTTATAATTTTTACTAATAATATTTATACTTTACGTATTTCTCGAACAATATATTTTAATTTTAAATCTGTTATGTAGAAAGTATTATATATTAAAAAAAATAAAATAATAGTTCTATGTTTTATTTAATATAATTAAAATAAATTTGTTAAGAGTTATGATGTACAATTTCAGATATATAATTTTATTAGATAAAATATAAAATTAAACTTATACCAAATAAGTTAACTATTACAAAAATATATATATATATTAAGCAAACAAAAGATACAATAGAATTGGTTATTAAATTGAAACCAGATATTAAAATATGAAATTTTAAAGCTTTTGAATTCCAAAGCATTAACTATTAGTTACCTTCCCAAAGCCAAAAAACAACTCACATGTTAACTTACATTTGACAAAACATCACCATCACTGTTACATAATTTAAAAATTATGGTTAGACATTATGAGTAAACTTCACTTACAATTTAAAGTTGGAGCTCACAAATAACCGATTTTTGCAAAAAAAAAAACAAAAAAAAACAAACAAGATTATAATATATACTTAATAATTATCAATAAAATGTAATTAATTATAAAATTAAAAAATATATCCACAAAAAAATAAATCACAAGTTAAAATCTATTCTGTAGCACACAATTATCAAAAGATAATATAAAATCTATATATTTACCCTTAATATTCACTTCAGGTAAAAAATTATAGTTAAAACTTTCAACAAAATTATAATTCACACCTACTATGAATTGATAAATTCATTTTTTATGAATTAAACAAAGGAAATGTATTATAATATATACTTATTATTAGGAGAATATAATTTATTATAAAAAAAAGAAACTATCATTTCAGCACTAACTCACAAAGCAACCAACAATTTATTGAAACTTTAAAAATTTTAAAACCACAAACCATCCACTATGAACATACTCTCATAAAACTAGGCACAATGAATTCTTGTCAGAATCTTAAAAAACATCAAGCTACTCATTTATTCTGATTCAAACATTAGCTTGACAAGGTCCAGCGATTCTCATATAAGCTGCCAATCCTTTCATCATATCTCTTTTGAGAAGGTTGCTCTCAAACATAATCATCTTGTGCAAAAAAGCAATCCTTAGCCGCTTGATTTGTCTATTTTGCGTGATCTGCATATACATTTTGTAATATAAATTGCGTAATCTGCATATAACTTGCGTAACAATTTATAAAAACAAATAGAGTACTAAGTGTTGTCACAGGTTTACCCCTTCTGGTCTAAAGCCTGCATCCCATTTGTTATCCCCTTCTCCTTTGTACATCTCCATTTGTCTCATAGTAAATACACCGCTATCTGCAAAATTGTTCTTTGTTTGCCAACTCATTTTCATTCTGTCAGGCTGCAGTTTAATTATATCTCTCACTTTGTAACATTCATTATCAGCCAGATATGTAACAAAATATTTATTCTGCATATAAAATATTAAAGCACAAATATCAGAAAAACCAATACGAATACTAATATAAGCTGTTTATAAGAAACTTAAATTACCAATTGAGCTATTATCCCGTTATAATCATCTTCAATTGTCCCTTCCAAAATTTCATTGTCGATGATTTCAACAGCTGGGTTTTTTAAGTTGTAACAGACAACATAGAACCCTTTGATATGTTGAATGGGGAAAAACACCTACAATGGGAAGATAAAATTAACATCAACCTTATAACAACCAAAATATTATAAAAAAATACACTATTTTACACGTCCATCTTACCATGTCTATATTTGATAACTGGAAGTTGTATAGCTTCAGAATTCTGTCCATTTTCTCTGAGAACATTCTTAAGCCTAACTCCATGCGACCAGAGTTTACACCCACAAATTCACCAGTCTGTACGGAGTAACACAAATTCAGCTTTGTGATTTCAAAATATTATTTATATGTGAATTAAACATACCATCATCTTTGTTGTACACAACAATCTTCTGGGGGATGTTGAAGACTTCCGATACTCCATTAGATTTAAGTAGCAACTCCAAGTATCGATAACAGTGCTTAGAATATCTGTGTCAAACATTAGGGATCTGAATTGAAAATTCTGACACTCAACATCCATCCATTTGAAAAGAACACTCCTGCAAAAGATGAAACATAGCATTAATCACAAAAATAACTTAATTAAATTTTATCAAGAAATTATTAAAGAATCACAAACGTTGGAATAATTTGTCCAGAATGAATCCACATCCAAAGATATTTTTCTTCCCTTGTCTCATCTCCAAGCCTGATATTAGTTGGCCTAATGAAATAAGGTGAACACTGATTAGCTGCTAGCTTCACCAAACGCAGTGGCCTGTCATGACTAACATTCGAAAGGCTAGAATCCTGTATAATATTTGCCTTGTTATCAACCTTTTGATCTGCCCAGTGCACTTTTTTTCCAAGTGTTTTAGGATCCAGAACAATTTTGGCCTTGTTATCAACAGAATCATTATGAACAACAGGTTGATCATTGAAGAAATCTGGACTGAACAATTCAAAACTTGGCATCCCAAAATCGGAATCAACATTCTTCTGTTTCGAACATTGAGGTGTAGTATACTCTATCGATGATGGAGATACATTAGACATTAAGTTGTGGCATGATAACCCACATTTAGTTCACCAGTGCAATGCGGCTCATCACCAACATTTTTTATAATTGCTTGTTCAGATCCTTTGATAATTGATGGACTGCAATTTTTACTATATCCTTTAAAAACCAGAATTTCCTTTGATGTTAAGATTCCTGAACTCAGCAACTAAATCCCTCAAAATATCACAATTCCCCAACGAGCCTTCCGCTTTTGACATGTCACTTATTATCTTGAGCTGAAATCTTTTGTACAGCGTAAGTTTTCCATCATCACCATAGTCCATCCCTTTAAATTAAAAGATCAATGAAAAAAACATTAAAGCAAATCGTTAGAAGGTATCAACTGACATTATCTTAGAAAAACTAAACTTACACATTCACATTTAAACATTAAATATACCTCCTCGATATCTGCCTCAATGTTAATTTCACTGCAAACCTTTTGGATCAAGTCGTCTGCATCCTTCTGAGTACGAATTTCTTCATTGCCGACAACACCACACACTAATGCATCACATTCAGTTTCTTCAATTCCCTGTTTGTTACATAAATAGAAATTAGTAATTCACAAAGAAATAGTCAACTAAATCTATAAATTTTAAACTAAAAACATTTACCTTCTCAGTACTGACTAAAGTGCTAATACCATCACCTAATTCTGCACTAACAGTCAACTGTGTGCAACAAACATCATTCATGTTGTTATCCTCTTGGATCGAATAGTTTATATCCTTCTGCGTAAGAATCCCCTCATATTCAACAACATCAGTCCCTACTGATACACCTTCATTTCTTTCTACTTCATTCATTTTGCCATCCTTTTGGATCAAATAATCTGTATCTTTATGAGAAAGGATTTCTTGAGGACAAACAACATCAGCAACTTCTGCTAGACCTTCATTTCTCTCAGCTTCCTATTTTTTCAACAACAATTAGTTACTAGTTGACAAAAAAAAAGTTTTTAATAACAAGTATATTCTAAAAATTATATACCTTCTCAGTATGGACTATATTACTGTTACCATCGACTACTTCTGTACTAACAATCATTTGAGTTGAACAAACTTCATCCATGTTGTCATCCCTGTCCCACGAGTCATCCTTCAAGTAAAACAAAAAGGCATCAGACATTGCAATTATAATAATTTTTAACATAAAATAATTGTTCTAACCAAATATAACCTCAAAACTACTATCATCTCCTCATTGTTTATCTCTCAGAGCACTTGCAAGCCTCCTTTTGCCAAATTCTCCATTACACAGATCTCGTGCTTCTCTAGCAGCGAGCATTTCATCTGTCCAACCAATAAAGGTTGGTAAACACCTTTTAATCTTCCTTTTGCCATTAACAATTTGATCAACATATAGCAACTGCAAGTGGAAAAACTTAACACAATTTAATGCAATATTAATTAAAAATTTACATGATTTATAATAAACAAAAACAATAATAAAAAGAAATTTTATAATACTTACAACTGGGAAAGCAACGGATCCTTTAAAAAATCTCTTAGCCGGATCTATCCTCCACGTTTCCACAGAAGTTTTCAAGGTCTCGATCACATATTCACAAAAGTTATATTCATAACATTTGTTGACATCACCATCGAAGTGGAGGAATTCATCATTCACGTACGTGTTTACAGATTCCTCAATTATTGTATTAGCTAAAAGTATAAGGAAATTGTACTTGAAGTACTTATTAACCTTCTTTGAGGAAATAATTGCTTCACTGACCATTGTACATGTAATGGATTTACTCTTTCCCACACCAGGGAATTGATCTCTCCATATTTGAGCACTTTCATCATCGTTAACAAATGTAATTTTTTTTTTGACCTCTAGGCAGACCAAGCACTTCATGTACATCTGCTTCAGAGAATTCCCAACGTGTCTCTCCAAACTGAAAACAAGATTCTTCAATGTTCATCGACATCATGATTTCGTAAGCCAATGCATTTGGTGTCCTTTCCAAACGAAATTCCAATAGGTGCTCAAAGCCTGTCATAATCAACCATCTCCTCTGATTATCAGACAACTCCTTAATAGCATCAGACATTAGACTACGAGGGAATCGATTGTGCAACCAGTTTTTGTACATTTTCCGAGCCCGCCTTTTTGAAACTTTCTTTGACTTAACATTTACACCTTTGTCTCTAATACAAGTATCTATTTGCATCGTCCCCTTACCTTTCTTCACTCGCAAACACTTTTCTTTTTCGTCTTCCTGTAATTAAAAACAGAAAAATGTAATCAGCGAACCACTTACAAATTAGTTTTAACTGTTAAGATAATAAACTAGATTCACCTCAGACGAAGAAGATTGAATATCATCTTCAGCAGTATCTGAAACTTTCTTTGATTTAACATTTACATCTTTATCTCCAATACAAGTATCTATTTGCATCTTCCCCTTACCTTTCTTCACTCTCAAACACTTTTCTTTATCGTCTTCCTGTAATTAAAAACATAAAAATGTAATCAGCAAATTACTTACGAATTATTTTTTATTGTTAAGACAATACTTTAGATTCACCTCAGTGGAAGAAAATTCAATATCATCGTCAGCAGTGTCTTTTACATCAGGTCTTTTTTTTCCACCTTCTCTATTTGCTTCGTTTTCACTTCCATCCTTGGAATTGTTATTGATTTTCTCCTGACGACAAGTAATGTCAAATAGTGTCTTCTGTACACATTTTCTCCGACCAGTCCCAGTTTTTTTAACCTTTGCTGGTGAAACAATTTTTATTCTCTGTTTCCTAGACATTCCTTCATCTAGAACCTTACTGGTGTGTTTACTCTTGTCAATATAACCATCTCCAACATTATCATTATTTGATAATGATTCATTCGGATCTTTTTGTATATGTTTAAAATCAGCACTAGGTTCTGTTTCTTCACGAAACATTTCATCCTTTACACCACCTTGATGTTTTTTCTTCTTACTTCTTTTATACTGAATCATACTCTTTATACCGGAATCATCAGAATACAAAACAATTGGATTCAACTCCGTTGTTTCAGGGACCACAATCAGATCTAAAAAAAACACAATTAGAATCACTCCTTTTAATCTCGCAAACAAGGAATGTTTAATGAATCTCCAAAAGTTATCAGGTCAATTACAGTTTAAACAAATACGGCGACGAAAATTAAATAAATGATTTGTAGTAAACTTATCACGTGCAAAGTTAAATGGTTCTTGACATGCAGAATACGATTCAAATACAAGTGTATTTTGACATGCAGTTAATGATGCAACAATCGGAAAAATAATTAAATGATTACTAGTATACTAATAACGTGCAGAGTTAAATGTTTTTAAACATGCAGACTACCATTCAAATACAAGTGTATTTTGACATGCAATGAATGATGCAACAATCATCACGCAGTTAATTATTCACTTACTGTTCTTATTAGCTGGCTTACAAGTTTTATCGACCCATGGAAACTAAAATTCATATTTAGATGCATATAATTATGGTGCTGACATGCAAGGAATGATTAACCGTTAAGATTAGTTCGCTAAACATTATTAAACAACAACATACAATTCAGCATGATATCATTAATGTCAGTTAGCATGTATAGTATGCTGCACCTAATACACAAACTCAGCAATATTATCAAACTACAGCAATACTATGATGAACTATAACACCAGAATTGCACTAAAATTAATTTCCAAAGATTAATGCAAAACTAAATTAATTATGGTATGCGTTTGCATATTATCACCCCAAACGAAATATAACAACACAATCACAAACTATTATGCAGTCCTAATTTCGACACCATCAACAGATTTCTGTTAGAGTAATTCATAAAAAGAAAACCTAATTATTAACATACTAGCGATAATCCAATTGTACAAATGATATAATCACAAGAGTAAAAATAACTACAGTGGATGAATTATACCTTTCATATCCTTCGTCATCTTACCCCCACCCATCTTCTTCAATTTTCCTTCTGATTGAAATATTGTGCTTCAATATCGGTGCAAATATTTATAATATAACAGCTTCTAATACAAAATCAATAGAAGAATCCCAAAAATACTGAACGAGATAATCAAATATTAAATCAGATCAGAAACAAGATTAAAGATTTCAAAAATGTCGATCGCCGGAATTCAGTTTTCAAAGATATCGGTGAGCTGAAAATTTGGGATTGGGAATAGAATCTTTGGTTAATGCATTAACAATTTTCCATAATTAAAAAAACCATCATTTACTCCTATTAATTTTTTCCAAAATTAAATTACTAATGCATTTATTATTATTTTATTTATTTATTTTGCAAATATTATTATCCATTGGATGAAATTTTATTTAATGGTCTAGATAGAGTTCTCTAGTTCTCTCTTTAGGGAGTTCTCCCTGGAACTAGACCCTCTCTCTCTCTCTCTCTCTCTCTCTATATATATATATATATATATATATATATATATGTGTGTGTGTGTGTGT
>JAUEJK010421809.1:0-14245 GCA_032274865.1 Eryngium alpinum
ACTAGATTGTTTACAATATATAATATCAGACAACACATAAATGATTCTCAATCAATAATGGTCGGAAATAAAATATAATTCAAACGAATAGTTCAGTATACCCTAACACGCATATGATAGGATGGATCTTACAGGCCATAAAACTGATCTAAGGAACGATTGTACTCTATACGCCTTTAATGGCCAGCCAGTAAGCACCTCAAGCACTATTAACCTACATGTGGTGTTTGGAACTCTCCCCCACCAGGTCGTGAAAACAATAACGTTCTACATTGTTGACCTCCCTTCCATGTATAATGCCATTTTGGGTAGAATGACTCTTACTCTCTTAGGGGCAATAACATCCATTCCACATTTAAAAATGAAGTTTCCAATAGATTCAGGAGTAGGGGCAATAATTGCTCACACATGTTACAGAACAACTTTACAGTCAAATAACAAGGGGAAGGCCATATGCCACAATATTCAGTTAGTGTTGGAAGAGTTTGGCAATGAAACTAATACAATAAAAAAGGTAGCCCCTACAGGCAAAATCCAAGAGATGGTCGTGAGCAACCAATGGCCTGAGAAAAGGTTCCTGATTGCTTCAAATTTAAGAGAAGAAGTGAAGCGACCACTCATAACACTCCTTAATGAGTACTGTGACATTTTTGCTTGGAGCCCACATGAGATACCTGGCATTCCTGAAGCGATCGCTGTCAACAAATTAGGCATTAAGCCCTCACATGCCCCGGTGAGACAAAAGAGGCGTTATTGCTCAATGGAGAAACAAAAGGCAATTGAAGATGAAGTCCAAAAGCTCTTGGATGCTAGATTCATTAAAGAGATACAGTTTCCAGAATGGGTCGCGAATGTTGTTATGGTTAAAAAGAGCAATGGCAAGTGGCGAATGTGTACAGATTATACTGGTCTCAACAAGGCATGTAAAAAGGATTTCTATCATTTGCCAAGCATTGATCAGCTCATTGATTCGGTAGCTGGAAGCACAACACTTTCATTTTTGGATGCCTTTTCTGGGTACAATCAAATAAAAAGGGTGAAGGATGACATTCCTAAAACATCATTCATAACCCATAAAGGAGTCTTTGCTTATACTGTCATGCCATTTGGCCATATTAATGCTGGTGCTACATTTTAAAGAGCAATGGATAAAATATTCACACAATAAAAGGGCAAGAAGTTGGAAGTTGATGTTGATGATATCATTGTGAAGTCCAAGACCACAGTAGACCATGTGCAGGATCTCAAAGAAATATTCGAGGTCATAAGACAGAGTCAAATGAGGCTGAATCCATTGAAATGTACTTTTGGTGTTGAATCAGGCAAATTTTTGGGATTCATCATCTCTGAAAGAGGAATTGAAGCCGATCCAAAGCAGATTACAGCAATTCTTGAAATGGACACACCCCAAACTCCAAGAGCCATGAAAGGGCTCACGGGTTATCGGGCAGCATTAAGACGATTCATTCTAAGAGCAGCTGAGAGGTTTTTGCCTTTCTTTGACACATTGAAATAGGCCAAGAAATACAGTTCGAATGAAGAATGTGAGTGTGCATTGTAATACCTGAATAGGTTTCTCATGGCACCTCTTATCTTAGTCACGCCACAAGGTGCAACAACTTTGTATCTATACATAGTTGCTTTGGAGCGGGCGTTAGCAGCCGTGCTAGCAAAGAAAATGGATACCAATATGCACCCAATCTATCATATAAACCAAGTCTTAAGGCAAGCTGAGGAGAACTACGCTAAAATGGAGAAAGTAGCGTTTGCTGTGGTTATGGCAAGTCGAAAGCTAAGATAATACTTTCAAGGATTTAAGATTAAGGTGCTTACGGAGAAGCCAATAAGACAAATCTTGCACCGCCCAGATGTTTCAGGACATCTATCCACATGGGCCTTGGAACTTATTCAGTATGACATTACTTTCAAACCAAGAGCAACAATTCAAGCACAAGTCTTGGCTGATTTCTTAACAGAATGCACTTTTGACGTAGAGATCGAAAAACCAAGGGTAAATGACCCTTCATCCTCAAAAACAGTTCCAGAAGTCAGATTCTGGCTCTTATTCATAGATGGGTCATCCACAGCCAATGGTGGAGGAGCGGGTGTGTTAATTGAAAGCCCTGAAGGATTAAAAATCAGCCAAGCAATTAAGCTCACTTTTAAAGTAACTAATGACAAGGCAGAATATGAAGCCATGATTGCCGATCTACAGCTCGCTAAGAAGTTAGAGGTCTTACACCTAAAAGTGTTCACTGACTCTCAGCTCGTTGCTAACCAAGTTAATGGCCAATACAAAGTTGTACAAGAAAACAAGACCAAGTACTTGCAGGTCATTTTGTCATTACACACTAGCTTCACCTCAATATCTATAACAAACATTGATCGAAATCAAAATGTAGTTGTTGATATGCTATCTAAGTTAACAATTACAAAGCAACGACCTGTAACAGATTCCATTTATGTTGACGAGTTGTTTCATCCTTTCATTTGCTCACCACAGACTATTTTCATGATACATGAGGAAAATAATTGGAGAACACCAATCAGGAAATTTATAGTCAATGGTGATATACCAAATGACCCACAAGAGGCTCGTAAGTTGAAAACGCAAGCTCACAAATATTGTATTGTGGACAATAAACTATACAAAAGAGCCTTCATGTCGCCTTTACTCTTATGTATAGGTTCTGATGACGCAGTTTATGCAATGAAGGAAGTTCATGAAGGTATATGTGGAGAACATCTTGGAGCCAAAAACCTCGCATTCAAGCTCTTACGCCAAGGTTATTACTGGATCACAATGAAAAAATAGTGTTTAAATTATGTCAAAAAATATGAAGCTTCTCAGCGATGTGCTAATAATATTCATGTGCCATCTAATGAGTTACTGTCAATTCTTAATCCAGTTCCATTCAGTATGTGGGGCATAGATATCGTGGGACTACTCCCACGAGCTCAAGGAAATCTTGAATTCCTCATTGTTGCTGTAGATTATACAACAAAATGGGTATAAGCTAAACCAACAACAAGAATTAGAGAAGAACAAATCATTCACTTTTTGATGGAAATGATCGTCTTTCGATTTGGAGTACCAAGGATCTTGGTCTCAGATAATGGCACACAGTTTGTAGGACAAGAAGTGGAGGCAACATTGGAGGAATTAAACATCAAGCATGCTAAGTCTTCGGTGGCTTATCCTCAGTCCAACGGACAAGTCGAAGTGTCCAACAGAACTATCATCAGTGGTCTTATAAGATACGTTTAGGACGCCAAGACTAAATGGGTTGAAGACTTAACCAATGTATTATGGTCATATCACACAACCCCAAAAACGGCAACTGGTGAAACTCCGTTCAAATTGGCATATGGAACAGAAGCGTTAATTCCTGTGAAATTGGGGATAAGATCATTAAGAGTTGAAAAATTCAATTTTGAAACAAATGAAATGGGCCTTAAGATGAATCTCAATCTGCTTGATGAGATAAAAGATGCAGCTAATATGCGCCTCGCTCAATACCAAAAGAAAACAGCTCAGTACTACAACAAAAGGGTCGAGCCTCGAACTCTTGAGGTTGGTGACTTGGTGTTAAGAGAAAAGAAACCCTCCGGAGCTAAAGACCAAGGAAAGTTGTGCCCAATTTGGGAAGTCCCATTCAAAGTAATACAAGTCGTGAAGCCTGGAACATACATTTTGGCTCATTTGGATGACACACCCATCCCCAACACATGAAATATCGCCCATCTCGAAAAGTTTTTTCAGTAGTTGTTCAAGTAACAAAAATTTAAGTTATCTTAAGTTATTTTGAATAAAATCAAAAATTTCTCGATTCATATTACCGATGATGTTGTATTGATTTTTACAAATTAAATTTAAGTCGTCTTGTTATGGTTTCGCACCTCCTAGAATTGTTCGTATATGCACATTTTATGCTTGTCAATAAACACAAGTTATACACTACGGTCAAAAACCATAAATTATGTAACAATTTATTTTACACCAACGATGAGTTCAAAACGACGAGTTCAAAAACCATAAATTATGCAATAATTTATTTCATCGTTTGTATATAAAATTTTCCTCAATACAAGAGGAGTCGTTTATTATGATTTATAACTTTTCAAAATTATTTTTACGCATAAGGATATTTAGACTTTCAATAGTACTCACATACATTATGGGCAACGACCACATTTTGAATTACAAGGCAATTATTTAATCACGAATATGAATCACTTGCTTCAAAAACCAAAATACCAGTAACTCGTTCTATGCTATAATGAGTATAAGCAGTCACTCCACACTAATAGCACTACAAGATGTGGGTCAAACGACCCATAACCCATGTGCATTTACTCGTCCAGGACAGTGCAAACAAGTAACTAACTTTTGAGGCTCATACAAGCCATACGACCCATCACACGCACGCAATACCACTAAAATACTATACTTCGGAAACTTTTGACAAAAACATAAGATAAAAGATTATACCCATTTCATTTGTAACGCAACTCATGTCAAAATTCGACCATGACTTGATAACACACACCACTTAGATGATTAGTACAATTCAGAAAGGTCAAAAGACCCATAACACGTTAATAACAAAAGAAAAGTTGTATCTACCTAAACAGTAACAAGAATAGAGGACTTAGTTTTTAGAATTACACGAGCCAAACGACCCACATCCCCTATATATATGCAAACATGAAAAATCGACCCGACGAAAATTCCCTATAAGTCGTTATGATCATATAAAAACCATGGATTATGGCCTTTTCCAACACTTACGTAATATATATAGCCAAAATTATAATAAGGGACCAATTGCCATGCGATTTTATGACAAATGGCCCACTACATGTATATATATATTTAGAACAAGGCTCAATAATAAAGAACTATAGTAACTAGTAAAACGACCCATAAAGCATTAATACAATTAAGCAAAACTAGCACATTTGCATAAGTCACATAAAACAGGCAAACGACCCACATAACTTCCGTCAGTTCTACATATTAATAATGATTCAACAAGATAAGTCAAAATGACTCACGCCAGTCGTCAATAATAATTCATACACATGAATTTCCAAAATATAACAAAATAATCACGAGAAATAACTCTTAATCTTCTTTCCCTTGCTCATCTTCATTTTCAGCATCACGAGCAATTGCATTGCGATTCTCCTCGTCAGCATTCCCTTCCTCGTTCTCTTTTTCCTCACCACCTCCAATCTTATCTTCATCACCTTGATAACCAAACTCTGAAGAGAACCCCAAACGATATTCTTCCCAACTCTTGCCAGTCCCATTGGCTCCAGTTTCCACAATCTTTTTAAAACAAATCTCATAACCAAGCTCCACACGACCCGCAGCTTGGTCATTTGCTTCCTTCATAGATGCTTTTAAGCTAATAATTTCAGTGTCGCGCTCATCAAGAATCTTCTTCAAGGATGCCAACTCATTGGACTTCCCTTTACAGTCCCCTTACAATTTGTTAATCTTATTTTCTAAACGAGTCTTTTGTGACTCTAGAGACCCACTTAACTTATTTTTTCTCAGTGGTCAATTCTTCAATCCTCTTGTTTAGCTCCTCCTTCTTTTTCTTCCATTCCACGCCTTTGGCTTCCCAGTTCACTACTTCGTCTTGTAGCTCGTCGTATTTCTTTTGAACCTCCTCCAAACGAGCCTGAGGCCCATGACCAAAGACGCGACGAAGACGCACATAATTGTTGGTGAAATGTCCTGGATAAATATCAGTTTCATGTTCCAGTTCGCCTGGACTCTTTGCAACATAGTGAGTAGCAGCATTAAGCAAATCAAATGCTTCAAATACTTGAATTGGACGCGCACCCGCCCCAAACCAACATTCTTTCTCCCCAACTTCAACAGTACAACCATGTGAGCGACTTGGTGTAGGAACAACCTTCACTTGTTTTATTGATGGGTGATCACCACCTTCATTCGCCCTTCGCTTAGCATATTTCACAATCTCTTTTCCTTTGCTAGATCTTCACGAGCTGTAGACAAACCAATCCCACGACCCTCAAGATTCACAACATCACTAGCAGGCTTGTTCTTAGTAGCCACCTTTCTCACACGACCAGTAGCAGCGCCTCCTTGACCCTGTCCTATTATAGACAACGCTAAGCCCTCAGACAACTTTTTGCCACTCTTCCCAGTACCTACAACTACTTGTTTACTAGCACCAGCCACTGAAAAATAATAATAAAAGGAATATCACAATGAGTGCAATAATAAGTGTAACAATGACAATACAAAATAAAGCGACCCATACGACAATAACATATTAAAAAACACTTACACCCATTTTGCATTAAGAAACTCTTATCAGTAAATTATTGACTCCGATATAGAGTTTCATCGCCATTCACAAATATGTTCTCCTCATCACTGTATATGCCACGACCATTAAAAGACGCAAGTGTCTTGGTAGAGATCAACTTCCAATGGCCAAGCACGGCAAATTCGGGCCCCGAAATTGAAAGATACTCAGTTTTCCAAAACGGGTGGGAAGTAGGAGCAGTAACTAGGCTCTTACGACTATGACGAGCCGAGAAGAAATAAGTTTTTGGAACCTTCATCATGTTCACTTGATAAATGCCAAAAAATATGTCGACATCAGGAGTGATGTCACGACTATGGGAGCGAGCTATGAAAGCAAAAATATGAAGATGGCTATTGGGCACGACTTGGGACAACCCATACCCCAGTGTCTCGAATAAATTAATAATAAAAGGATGAAGAGGCAAACGCAATCCATATTTAAATAAGACATCGGGGATGGCGTGATATAACGAGTCACAATCTTCAACGAGAGACCAAATACGATCTGACTTCGTAGCAAAACGAATCCTATGCACATTTCTACTTATACCATATTCATTATAATAGTCATTCAGAAAGTACTTTCTCTCAACAAATCGGCTTGGCTCATCTAACTCGGCTATATCACCAAAAGATGACACAAGATACACAGTACGCAATGAGGCATTTTCAATTCGTTTAGTTTGGAGAAGCTCTAAACGATCCTCCTCGTATAAAGCATCTCTATTAACTTTACCTAAACTATCCATATCATCTACTACACTCTAATCCACCACCACATTAGCCCCACGACCCACCACTTCCGTCCCATGACCAACATGACTATCAGAGCTCGTCTCCATAGTATTAACGGGTCTAAAAACCCTAGTATCACTTCCCATACCTTCCCCTAAATTAAACCCCCAAGTATTAACATTATCATCTTCTACCATTGATAAAACTAAATGCAAACAGATCTAAAGAACAAAGGGGAGAGAGAAATGTACTTGTTTCTATATTTCCCAAATAAATCGCACGAATAAAGGTAGAGCTCTGATTACGCAAGCGACGATAACACAAAACCAATTGGAAAACTGTAAACACGCAACAAGAAGGCCACGGATCACGATCGTGATTAAGAAATCCAACCCTATGAGTTTTCAGTGAAGAAAAACTGGAGAGAAATCTACAGTTATAACGAAGAAGAAGAAGTTAAATGATAAGTTAAATAATCAGATATATATATATATATAAGCCGAAAGATACGACTGATACTTGAAAAGACACTACAATGCACAGTAAACGAGTAAAATTTCAAATCTTATTAGCCATTTTGCACGAATCCCAAGGGGTTTCTTACTTTGCATTAATGGCGGCACCACATGACCAGAAAATGTCTTCTCGAAAATCACACATATCATTATACACAACAATATATTTATTGCCATATTTTTAGGAGAAGTTTATTAACAGGCCCTAAAGAGCACTGTTAATAAACTCGAGGGGTAAATGATAAAGCCCAAATAATAATAAATAAATATGATCCATAACAAAGAAATTAGTAGCAAAGGCCCAAGCTAGAATAAACACTACTAGCAAAGCCCAAAAATAGACCAAGTTGGTTGACAAACCAGAAATCTGTGGGGCCCACAGGCCCAAAAGAGGTAAAAAGAGGACTATAGTCCATCTAATGTGATAACCAATAATAAGCTGACATGTGGCGTTAATGACCTAAACCAAAGCATATAAATACCAGGAATTTAGAGGAACAAGGTACGTCACATTCTATACTGTTACTCTGCCAAAATTTTGTACTTTCTCTCTCTAGATTTTCAGAGCTCTCATCATCACGCCGGAGCGGTTTCGGTGTCTCCGGCACCGGAATCCTCTTTAGTTACGTTTGTTGAGTGTGCTGGAAACGACCTGAGCTAGGGAGAAGACCTGTGAACTCATGAATTCTGCATCCATATATATTCACTTTATATCTATATGTTTGTTTTGCTTACCTTAAAATAAGTTGGGATTAGGTAGTTTGTAAAATTTAACTTATAAGTTATTTATAAGTTTAAATGACTTTTTTAACAAGCACATAATAAATAACTTATATGTTGGGGGTTTCATAAATACCCTAAGTTGTATGATAGTGCCAAATTCTGGAAGAGAAAAAAAACTATAAACTCTATGTGACATTATCAGGTAATTGTCAAAAAAAATATGACATTATCAGGTATAGGCGTATAGCTGTAGTTTGTGTGCACGGACCTGTTGTGTGATGTTGGTGGTGCAAATTATGCAGCAATGTCTAACTAATCCAGCTGTTGTGTATGTGTGATCATTGATGATTCGGTGGGCACATATTCCCACCAGAGTTTTTATATCATCCCAAAAGAGAAATTAGTGGTAAGATGAAAATGGTGATCGATCACTATCAACGGGATCTTAATCAGAGGCTTAGTTTTGTACTCTTGTCTGTCCTGATTTAAGTAAAAGAAATAAGATACTAAAAAAGGAAACATGTTCTTTGTTATACACGTGAAGCAGTAAAACATCTCCGATAACTCGAATACAGAGATTCTAAAAGAAAGTCACGTCTATGTATCAAGCATCTTTTAAGACATACATATCAGAGTTATTTAGGTGGTAAAAGAAAGTTAACAAATTGTTAATTTTTAACTTCATTTTAATTTATGTAAAAGTTAAAAAAAGTTGTATATAAAAGTTATATATATATACATAGGGACGAATCTAGGATTTGATTCTAGTGGGGCAAAATATATATAAATATAATTATTTAAAAAAATTATAAATAAAAAATTATACTTAATATTATGTAATATAAATTAATACTTTGAAATTAATTTATTGTAATAATCATATTTTAGACTATTTTTAATGGGTATGATTGTTAATATTGATTTGGAGCCTTAAATATGTATGAATGGTAAACTGGAGTAAATTTTAAAAATTGGACTGGTAGATGGTAGTCCTAATGTAATTGGGCCAGACGAATTGGAATTAGTTAAAAAAATAAAAGGTAGTGTGCCAAAGGGTTTCATTTCAAAAATTGGACTGGTAGTAAATTGGGCCAAATGATAGGTGATGTAATTGGGCTAGATGAATTGGAATTAGTTAAATAAAATAAAAGGTAATGTGCCAAAGGGTTTCTAACTCAAACCAACAGGCTAGAAAATAAGAGGTTTAACCATGGGGCAAACATGTGATACATACAAACTACACCCTGCAATATATACATAATATAAAATATAGTGGGGGCCGTTGCCCCCATTATAGATCCGTCATATGTTACAGATCAAAAATATAGATTACCTTATTAGCAGAAGTTTGATAGATGATCTCCTCGAACGATCGCCGAAAAATCTATAAAAATCGGTGGGTGGTGGCCCCAACCGGAGGACTCGGGTGCAAGAATAAGTAAAGGTATAATCTGTATATTCTCTCTGAGTTGGAGCTAAAATTGCATACCTGATTATGATAATTTATCTCCTTTATATAGGCGTGATTAGGGTTTCATATCCCTAATAGGAATCATAATCATGTTCGGATGGTAATAATCTTTACCTTCTTTCTTCTTTCTTGTCACCCATGATTAGGGCTTTCTTAGGAATCATTACTTGACTTACCTATAAGACTGACTTCCTTATTTGGAATTACCTAGTTTACTATGGGGTTTCTGCACCTCCTTAATTGAGTCCTCCCCTTTGGGCGTTTACCGCAGTAGGCTTATTTTACTCGAGTTTTATTCTTTTCCCTATTCGGATGGTGCCTACTCGGGCCTTAATATTTCGGACCCTATTTTTGGGCCACTACATTTCCCCCTATTTTCGGGGTAATATATTTCACGAAAATATGATTCGTTTTTCACCAAAAATCAAGACTTACAAAAAATTCCGCCCTTATACACTTCTCCTTGGTAATAGAAACCAAGGGAACATGCTTCCTTGCCACCTTGGCGGCTTGCAACATCATAAATACCCTCTCCTTAGCGTTAGACGCCAATGGAGTACCTCTTCCTCGCCTCTTGGCAGTTTGCAAGGGAGCTAAGACACCCTTCTTGGCGTTGGACGCCAAGGATGTCCTCATTAGCCTTAGTTTGGCGGTTTGGTGTGGTAGGTTAAGCTCTACTTGGTTAGACGCCAATGAGGTCCCCCTTTTTCTTTATTTTACCGATTAACATAGCTATCAAGCTCCTCCCTTGGCGTTAGATGCCAAGGAGATACTTATCTTGCCTACTTTGGCGGTTCAAAGAGAGTTTCACTACCCTCCTTGGTGTGAGACGCCAAGGGGTTACCATGCTTCCCCATTTTAGCACTTTGACCATGTCTTCTCACTTCCTCCTTGGCGTACAACGCTAAGGGGCTTCTCCATGTCTCTAGCGGCGTTCTAGCCTCTTTGAATCCTTCCTCCTTGGCGTTTTTAACCAAGGGGTTCATTATTTCGTGCTCTTGGCCTTTAGCCGTTGTTTTATTCCCAACCTCATTGATGTGTCACGCCAAAGGGTCTATATTTCTTGCTTTCAGGCGCTTTTATTTGTATATATTTCTTTTTCGAAGGCGTTTAAATGCCAAAGAATCCACTTAGGGTTTCCATTCGTACGGAATGGTTATAATTTTGGGCAGTTGAAGCGACACGCCCCTTCAAGTTCGCCCTCTATATAAACCCTTCTCCTAGAAGGATTCTTCATTCTCAACCGTCTCTCTAATTTCTTAAATCCTCCAATCTTCTCTCTAGAGCTTCTAGTTGCAATGGCAAAAAGCAGTCAGCCCAAGAAGAAGTCCAAAAAGTGTGCCTTTTCAGGTATTCCTTGAGTCTCTTCTATACGTTTTTACGAAATTTTATTCGTCCTTATGTATTTATGTTAATCGTGTAGTTGATAAGGAGATCACTCGTTTCATGAAACAAGGGAAAACTGCCCCCAAGTCATCCACTCCTGCTCCTGAGTCTTCCAAGAAGAGGACTCGTGATTCGCAGCTTCCTCTTCCTCCTCCTTCGGCTCATACTTCAAGTAGTGCTCCCTTCCAAGGGGAGTGGCAATTCGGTCCCGATGACTCTGTGGTCTGCGATACGAATTTTGCTCAGCAGTGGTCCTTAGGGTCCATCACTCCTCGTGACAAGGAGGATTTCATTTATGACTCTCAGACAGAGGGCATCAGAGCTTATGGCGCCCAGGTTATGGCCTCGGTATGACTATTCCTCTCTTCTTTGTATCATTTGAATTTCCTCTCTTATAAGATTCCTTCTTATTAATTATCATTTCTTCCTTCGTAGGTCAACTGCTACTTCCAAGCAGCTTTGCACCAGGTCCGTCTCCTGGAAGCTTCTATTGCTGACCAGGAGAAGAATATCGAGAGGCTCCAGACTGAACTCTCTCAGTCTGAGAAATCTAATAAGGAGCTTAATGTTAAGTGCTCCCGTATCATGGAGATGAATCTGAACCTCCGTACTCAACTGAAGGCTTCCGACACCACCGTCATCAGGGAGTTCTTGAAATCCAAGTTCTACCGACACAGGAAGCTAGTTACTTCCAGAATGAGGTTCCCCAAAATCTACCATGAATGATCGAATAAAGTTATGGAGGCCGTGCGAGGCACCCATCCCGGCATCGATCTCTCGGGTTGTAATTGCCCTATTCCGCTGATCGAGTACCCTGAAGACACGGATGACGAATTCTAGGGGTGAGCATTCGGTCGGTCTGAACCGAAAAAACCGAAAACCGAAATAGCTAAAATTTTAGAACTGAACCGAATCGAAATTTTAGGTAGAACCGAACCAAACCGAATCGTTTAAATTTTGGTTTTTCGGTTCGGTTTTTGGTTAAATCGAAATTTATTAAATAATTACTACCTCTGTCCCAATTTATATGACCCACTTGCTTTTGGCACGCACTTTGAGGTGTATAAATAAAATAGTTGTATATAATATTTTATTAATTTTTTAATATTGTATAAAATTTAAGTTCTAAATTTTTATACAAAACAGAAAAATAAAAAAAATCCTATATATAACTATTTTATTTATGCACCGCAAAGTACGTGCAAATAGTAACTGGGTCATATAAATTGGGACGGAGGGAGTATTATTTTTAATATAAAATAATATTTTTAAAATAAAATATTAATTTTATATTAAAATAATAATAATTTTTATGATAATATAATATAATTTTTATTATTTTATATATATTATATAATATAATAAAAAAATATATTATTTTATTATCTAGAGTTCAGTTTTTCTGTTCGAACCGAACCGCTTTATAAAAAACCGAACCCGAACCGAAATTTTTTACGGTTCCAAAAAAGTGAACCGAACCGAATCAAATTTTATAAAAACCGAACCAAAATTAACGGTTCGGTTCGGTTTTTCGGTTTCGGTTCGGTTTTGCTCACCCCTAAGGAAATCGATTGGCAGCTGGGACCAGATGCCGACGATGAGGGATCTTCAGAGGATGATGACGATTTAGCTTCTGATGATGGTCAGGAGCCTGGTCCTCTGGCTCCCACCTCCTATTTTCAGAACCCCGGGAGTAGCCCCATAGATACAGAACTTGTAGATAGATTAGATAACGTCCTTAGTCACAGGGAAGATCAAAACAAATCTCCGTCTTTTTAAATGAATGTATATGTACTAGTTTTTACTTAATGAAAAAACTCTTTTGCTATATATTTGTGTTCTTATCATTATATCATTACTGAAAGTATCTTCATAGACTAGTAATATGCCAAGAATGAGGTAACTCCTCTCTTTTAAGAGTTTCTAAGTAATAAGAACCTAACCCGACAGTTTGTTTTAGTCGATATGGTCCTTCCCAATTGGGGGATAACTTCCTCTTTTCCTTTCCAGTAGCTTCAAGTTTTTGAAGAACCAAGACTCCATTAGTGAAGTATCGCTTCTTCACCCTTGTGTTATAATAAGCTGAAGTTCTCCTCTTGTACTCCAGTATTTTGTTGATAGCTTCCTCTCATTTTTCTTCAATCAGATCTAAATTCTCAACTCTTGGCGATTATAAGGACAAATCTACTAGGATGACCACTTCTACTCATATACTAATGAAAATGGAGTCTCTCCTGTAGATTCTCTAGGAGTAGTTCGATAGGACCACAAGATATTTAACAATCGGTCCACCCATGCTCCCTTGGCATCATCTAGCATCTTCTTCACTCCATCCAAGATTATACGATTCTCCTTCTCTACTTTCCCATTAGCTTGAGGATGCGCCACTGCTGCAAAGCGTAACTCGATATTCCATTCTCGGCAGTAATTTTTGAACTCTACACTATCAAACTACTTTCCGTTATCAGCAACAATGATACGGGGAACCCCATATCGACAGATTACATCTTCCCATAGGAAGCTAATTACCTTCTCTGAGGTGATCACCGCCAGTGGGTGAGCTTCAATCCGCTTTGTGGTAGTCAATGACAACTACTAAGAACTTCATTTGACCAGATGCTTGGGGAAAAGGTCCCAATATATCAATTCCCCACGTGGCGAAAGGTAAATGAGAGGTGATAGATGTGAATACACTAGGAGGTTATCTTAGAACAGATGCGAACTTTTGACATTTATCACACTTCTTCGCATACTCATTATCTTCTTGCTTCAATGATGGCCAAAAGAATCCTTGTCGCATGATCTTCTGGGCGAGCATTCATCCTCCTACATACTGTCTGCACTGTCCCTCATGGACTTCCTCCAAAGCCATCTAGGCATCCCGTGGTCCCAATCACTGCAAGTATGTCATGGAAAATGATTTTCTGTACAAGGCTCCCTCGATAATGACATATCTAGAGGCTCTTCCTTGAAACTTCTTGGCTTGTTCAAGATCTTAGGGTAGCTCGCCCCTCTTTAGATAAGCCTTTATTGGTTCCATCCAACTGATTTCCACATGAATGA
>JAUEJK010421911.1:0-14241 GCA_032274865.1 Eryngium alpinum
GTTCGAGTCCACTCGGTTCATTAAACTCCTCTAATCTAAATTGATCTCCATTTCTCAGTTAAATATTTTTATATTACGTCGATTTGCTTTACTTCCAGTTATTATATATTTAACTCTTAATTCGAGTTATTCGAATTAAATATAGTACTAACATTTGTTTTAATCTAACAAAACTCTACATGTCCATAATCAACTTTCTCGTAAAAAAATCAACCACCATAATATATTTTTAGTTTTAAAATTAAACAGATATTATATATATTATTTATTACAAAGTACAAATATTTTAAGTAGTTACATTATCTTTATCATATATATATATATATATATATATATATATTAATTATTTAATATAAAAAATATTTTCTTTTTATATTATATTAGAGACATAACATCATGGATAATTTTATAACATTATATTTTTGGCTTTACATCTTTACAAATATTATTTTATATATTTATATTAAATTAAAAACTTATTTTATATGCACATAATTGGAGGACTAGTGCTAATTGTAGAAGATGACAATTTATTTGTATTGTATTGGAATATGGAATACTATAATTACTCATTTAGATCAGGAGTTCATCAACAATGCAACAATCTAAATTAGCGGTGTAATTTGAGTTTAGTACAGTCAAGTTCGAACTTTTTCGTTACGAGTCGGGACAAGCCTAACTTATTTAATAAGTTTAAATTTGTGATCGAGTGGAAGTTCGAGGTTATCGACGAGAGGATTTCCATCCCTATTCATTAAGACATTTAATGGGTCTATTTAATTAGTCATTGTGAAATATGAAAGGTTAAAACTTGAAACTCTTTAGCTACCTTTGATTAATTACTTTTATATGCATTAACTGAAAACAAAGGATGGTATTATCAAGACATATGCATATTATAAAACACTCGAGAATTAGATAAAATTGTAATCTATATTGATAATTGTGGGTGCACATAATTAAAGGTCTCGTGTTAATTGTAGAAGATGCCAATCTAATTATGTTTTATTGGATTATTGAATAGTACAAATCCTCTGTTAGATCGGAGTTCATCCACGACGTGACAATATAAATTAGGGGTATAATTTGAGTCGATTACAGTCGAATTCAAACTTTTTCTTAATGAGTTTGGACAAGCCTAACTTATTTAATGAGCATAATTTTATGATAAAGCGGAATCAAATTCGAGGTTAACGAATATATTTATTGATTGAGTCGTATTTTTTGTTTATCAAGACTATACAATTGAGTTCGAGTTGAGTAAACAATTTATGGAGCTCAATCTTCATGATCAAGCTTGGTTCCTTAACGAGTTCGAGTCAAGTTCAGACTCATTTTATCGAGTCGAGTTCGAGTCCAGTCAGTTCGTTAAACACATCCAATCTAGACTGATCTCAATTTCTTAGATAAGTATCTTTATATTGCATCAATTAACTTTACTTTCAGTTATTGTATATTTAACTCTTAATATGAATTATGCGGATTAGATGTAATATAAACATTTCTTTAACTAACAGAATTTTATGTGTCCGAAATTTAATTTCTCATAAAAAAATCTTTAACCAACAGAACCGACAATTGGCTAATCTACATTCTACTAAAAAATTAAAATAATAATATAAAATAAATATTAATAATAAAAACTCTTCAATAAATGTCATACGAGACTATATAGAGGCCCATGCCTTACACGGGCATTTATGCTAGTTAGTCATTTGTACGGTGACGCAGCTTATGTTAATTACTAAAGGTGTATAAATAAGTGATTTTCAATAACATCTTCCATAACATCTCGAGGATTAAATAAACAATTAGATTTTGACCAAGCTTCATCTCCTATAACATCTTATAAGAGAATCATCGGTGATTATTTCTTAAGATTTTAAATAAGCAGACATACAATGATCATGAAACTTGTGCCGGGTGCTTATTAGTTACTGGGTTCTAACACTATAAACTAGGGAGAGATCTAACCACAGACAACAAGAATCAAGCCTTGCCGTTGCAACTTAATTCATTCCCTTCTAGCAGTGGGCTAAACCAAGATCTAATCGCTGATATCTTGATAGGGCTTCTAGCGGGTTCGCTAGTTATAAGGTTTGAGGTGGTAGAAAAAATCATGGTTTTCTATAAACGCAAGCCCCTTTTTCATTGACAACCATTTGAAATAGAGATAGTTGGCTAAGGAATAACCTAGGGACTTGATAATCTTTGGCAGCAACCAGAATTTTTAGATGGTGATCAAAGTGGAAGAAGAAGAGTTAGCCCGGCCTAGAGGCTATATCACTGTAGAGTATATTCGTACTACCATAGTTCTGGTAGTGGTTAAGGAGAAGGCAAAATGGGTGACCTTAGTATTCCTTATAACTTTCTTCACACTGCCATTCCAAATAGTAACTCTTATGTTTCCGGTTGGGGTCGTGAATGTTATTGTTTGTGACATGAATGTATATTGTATTCTGAATAGTTATGATAATAATTCTATATTTTTATGGAATCCTGCAACTTTTCTGTCAAAGGAACTTTCACAGCCCAACATTCACCACCTGGCCTAATTGGTGAATTTTCAGTAGGGTTTAGATTTAATAAGAATTCCAATGATTATAAAGTTGTTACGTGAGGATTGGTAATAAAGGTGTAACTAGGACGGAGGTGTATTCGGCTAAGGAAATGGCTTGGAAAGAAATTAAGAATATTGAGGGAGTGTTCTTTGATAACATTAAATATTTTATTTTGGAGACTTTTTTTGATGGAATTTTATTTTCCTCATCAGCTATTGATGATGATGAGATGATAACTTTTTATTTAATTAAAGAGGATGCGATAACCATATCAAATTGCCAATGGAAACCGATCGGACTCAGAGGTAACTGGTGGAGTACAACAAGTCCATTGGATTGAGTATACTTAGGTTGTGTGTGTTCGTAGAAAATAAATGAGTAGAAAATAAATGAGGAAATAATTAAATAAAATTTGAATTAACTTTTTTACATGCACACATAAATATCATCCATTCATCAATTCTTTTCTTTTGTATTTAATCTATTAGTCATTCCTTCATAATTCAAAATGAATGAGCATTCATTGTCATCTCATCATTTTCTTCATAGTTATGTTTTTCATAAAAAAATTGCTTCTCTTTTGTATTTTTCAATACCTTCCTCGTAACTTTCTTTTTTCGATCCCCTCATTTTATTTATATAATTTTTTATTCCATTCTCACTTTATTCCATGCAGGCCAACCATAAGCCTAATCGTCCATTTGGTTGGAAGGAATGAATGAGTGAATGAATCAAATGAAAACTAAAAAAAAAACATAAAAAGAAAAAAAGAAGGATCAAAGAAGGGAGAACGAATGATATGGGAGATTAATGAAGAAGAATATTGAATGAGCCATTACATTTGAGATTAGATTTTAGTTTAAGACTATGGAATAGAATAAATGAAAAATGAAGATTATGAAAAAACTAATGATCACATTCCACTTCCACCCAAAGATAGCAGACTTAGTGATGGAGATGCTACGTACTGAAACTGATGAATTTTGTTTTGAGCCTTAATTAGGTGATAAACATGGGAAGGGGACTTGGAGTAAAAAATTCACTTTGAAGATAATATTTTTAAGGGTCATCTACAGCTACGGAGAAAGCTTAATGGCAATTCCAGGATTTGAAACACTGATGATGACGCATAACTCTGCTGAAGTCTGAAGATATTGCTGATCAAATAAGTTAATTAACTTACCTATATATGGGTACTTCATAGATATTTAATTTGAGATTATATTTTCAGTGATCTCTGCACTCTGTATACTTGATTCCTAAGTACTGTATTTTGATCATTTTATGGAATATTTTTTTACAGCTAATTAGCTTAGCCAAACAGAACCATAATTTTGTCTTCTGTTGGTGGATTTGCAATCTCAAAAGTCAAAACACATTATATGCAGTCCTGAACTATGTTGAGTCGATTAGATTCACTTATATTTGTTAAAATAAAAGCATTACCCATAATTTTTTATGTAAAGATTGAATTATGCTTGTTGATCGGTGATGACAAAAGATATGTTTGGACTAATTACTTATAAGTGTGCCCAGCGGCCAGCGGCAGTTCAGAGGCACCTTGGTCGTCGCAAATGCCCATTCTGTTGTAGTGTTTATTAATTAAGTGATAACTATATGAATATAGTTGAAAGCAAGATGTTTACGTTGCATATATATTACATGCGTGTTGGGAAGATTCTGAAGTGATCAGCTTATATTTTGTGATTATTATTATTTAGAGGAAATGTTTGTGATAATTAGTTGCAAAAGTCAATTATGTACTGTTAATTATTGTCATGTAAATATTACAGAAGAATGAGATGGAGAAGGGACGCCAAATCAAGAGCAGGAATGGCAGAGAGGTGGTGGAAGAGTTTGAAGATGATACACATTCATAAAATAAATATAGTATTTAAATATATTTATCTGATTTGTATATTTAATTATATTTTAAAAAATTAAAAATACATTATTGTTATCTTATATATTTTATATCATATAGATGAGTATAAATTTTTAAATTAATATTTTATGAATATAATTTTTTTAGGAATAGATTCTAATAAGTTGATATATATTTTTTAATATATAATATTTATTTTATTAATAATTTAATGTGGTTATATATTTTATTAAAAATATTTTTCTGTAAAAAATTATGAATGTCAAAATCTTGGACATATTGGTAAATTCTAATAATCAATAATTTTTAAATATATATTACGTTATTATTTCCTGTAAATAAAGATGAATCATGTAACATTCAGAATTTTAATAAATACTTATTATAAATATATATAATACATTTTATTTACCGTGACCATGATAAGTGTTAAGTCTCGTATTTTATTTTATTATAGAATAAAAAATTCATGTTAAGAGAGCTTACAAATTATAATAATCCGTAAGAGTCCAAGTCTTGTAGCTAGATCCAGACTTCTAAACTCATAGTCTACGCCCTAATTCGTAAGGAAAAAGGGCATCACATTTGTAGCTTCGCATATTTCGGGTTCCATGTAAGAGTGAGACAGACATCGATTTCAATCCATTACGCAGACAACACAACACAGGTGAAAGAATGTCAAATGCAGATCTAGGTTTTCCTTATAAACGCCTCGCTGACGCCGCCGCCGCCGCCTCATTCTCTCCGGATGGCGGGTTTAACGATGATCTGATTACTGAAGTCTTGATCCGGCTTCCTGTGAGATCTCTGGTAAGATTTGAGGTGGTAGCCAAATCATGGCTGTCTGAAATCACAGATCCCAACTTCATCAGCCGACATCTGGACCGCAATAAGGGTAAAGAACCTAGGAGCTTGATCATCTCTGGTGGAAATCTAAATTTCCTGAGTCAGATGGAACGGCGGATTGGGCCTCCAAGACCTGAGACTAGAGAGTACTTTCACGATCCCAAGGTAAGGGATGTAGTTCATTTCTACTGCCCGAAATCTGGTACTACTGGTGAAGAAATGAGGGATGTCGGTGTCCCCTACAACTTTCTTCACCAACCCACGGCTATTCCTGATAGAACATCTCGGTTAATACTAAATGGGGTTGTCAATGGCATTGTTTGTGCCATGACTCAATATAAGATTCCGTATGATGGTAAAAATAATTCTATTTTTTTGTGGAATCCTGCAACCTTCAAGTCAAAGGAACTTCCGGAGCCTAACATTCATCCTGAGGCTCGTAGCCGTGAATTTTCAATAGGGTTCGGGTTTGACTCGAGTTCCAATGATTACAAGGTTGTTAGGATAGTACAGATTGCTTTCAGAGGTATAGCTAGGGCTGAGGTGTGTTCGGCTAAGGATATGTCTTGGAAAGAGATTAATATTGAGTCTAGGTTCCTTCAAAACATCTTTCATTTTACCTTTGATGCTTTTATTGGTGGAGTTTTGTATTGGTTGGCCTGTGATGAGATGATAACTCTTGATTTGAGCAAAGAAGAATTTGATAACCACATTCGGCTTCCAATGTTAACCTGTCGGACTTGCACAAAACTTGTGGAATTTAAGGACTCAGTTGCACTGAGTTCATTCAGTGCTTCACATCCTACTAAACCTTATAAACTGAGTTTCTGGACCTTGGATGATCAAAGTGGAAAAGGTACTTGGAGTAGAAAATACAGTTTTGAGGTGTTTACTGGTTTGAGCAAGATTCTTTGTCATTTGAGGAACGGGGACATTGTGGGGGGATTAGCTGGTGGTATGTTTTTTTACGATCCTAGAAACAAAAAGAAAGTTTTGGAGCTTCCGCGTCACACACAGATAAGGCAAGTTTATCAATACACTGAAACATTAGTCTCAATTCCAGGTTTTAAGCAAGTGAAGTACAGGCCTGGTGAAGATATTGTTGATAAGTAAGTTAACCTACCTATATTGATTCTTAGAGTTTAAATTTGGGATTGATTTGTCAAGTGAAGTTTTATACTCTATATATATATCTACTTGCTTCATAACTGCATTTCATTTTCTGAGATATATTATTGCAGCTAATATACTTTTTAGTTGAAGTACTGTATATAATATTTGTCATCTGTTGTTGGATTTGCAATCTCAAAACACACAATGCATATATATCTGCTCCTGAATTGCATTGAATAGATTAGAGGCTAGCACTTACATTAACAGTCTTTTCCAGCAGGATATAAAGAATGCTAAACCTGGATTTTCAGATTTACTTAGCTTGTAAGTTGTTTCTGATGATCGGTATATATATAATCAGACTAACATAATTTGGAGTACAACTAGCTTATGAATATTTCACTTGAACAAAAGAGGTTCAAATTGCATATATACATATAGAGATACAAGTTGGGACGATGCTTTTGAACTGATTTTGCTTATATATATGATGTCTTTTCGATATATTGTTAACAAACTTTGACTATTATATATGTAAATATATTGCGTTTAGTTGAGGAAATGCTTGTCACAAATCACATTTAGTTGCACTAACCAATTGTATATGTAGAATATTGTTGCCTCCTATTGACGGGAGGATGAGAAGGACGAACCAAGAACAACAGCAGCAGGATCAGGAAGAAGGGAAAAACGCCAAAAAGGTGCTTGAAAGTGGCAACAAGGTAAAACAGTTGGTGCATATACATAGAAAACATAAGGAATGTTCTCCCGATGATAAAGCATGTGGTTCAAGTTATGTTTAATTAGTCCAGCAATCAGTAATTAGCAAGTGTGCTAATTGACGGGTGTTGTTTGGGTGTTTTTTCAATTAGTGATTTCGGAATAGTTTCAAGTACTGGTTGGCTGTGGTTTCTATATTTCTTTTGGAGTCTGATTCAGTTGTGTAACAACCAGCTAGCACATTATCTAGCTAAGAATTGTCTGGGAGATAATCATGGAACATATACTCTTCCATCTTATTGTATTGGAGTGGTGTGAAGTTATTCAATGATATATATTTTTTTCCTAAAAAAAAAAGGATTTTTAAAACAAAGCTGATAATTACTAGAAAAATAACACGGTTAAATGACTAATTGGTCACCAGACTATTAGAAACTTGTAGTCTGATTATTGCACTCAAAAAATTCAATTGGTTACACGAATTAAATTTTTTGATTGAATAATCTGATATTAGAAAATATAAACTTTGAACTAAAAATTGAGGTGGCCTTTAATTTTGAGACGCCATTCTTTTGATGACATATATTGGGCGACATATGTAACAAACTCACCCAAACTAACTTGATTTATAATCCGATCCTAAAAAATAAAATAGCCCATTTTTATCTTATTCTGCACCTTCACATCTTCATCTCTTTAATCATATTTTAAAATTAAGATCCAAATTAAATTTGTACATCTCCATTGTTTAGTAGATTCAAGTTCTTTCCACATTCTCAATCCCCAATCCTTGTTCACTTCAAAAACTTTAATTATTTGTTGATCAAATTCAATAACTTGAATGTCCAACCAATCATCCCATCTCTCGTCTTCAGTTCCAGATTATTGTTTCCAGCACCACAGCCGCAACGAGTGTTGAAAAGAGTAAGTGCAGGCAGTAGTGGCCATGATGTGAAGGGTGGAAAAGAAGGATATGCGGAGAAAAAGAAGATGATAATTATAAATTTAAGTGGGTTGTTTATGATTTTAATTTAGGTTTTTTTCTGATATGACCAACCTTGGGTCCCCAAAAAAATCGAGATAACAGTGTTGGAAGTGAGATGAGAATGTGTTGATAGGAGAAGAAGTGTAGTTCTAAAGTTTTTACGGGGCGTTACAATTTATTTGTACATTTTGACTATTTCACATTTATTAAGAAAATATTTAAATAACTCAATTTTGATGCAAAATAATCATTAGAAGTAATTATTGTCACATTGTCTCTCCTCTCTACTGACATTTTCTCCCACCTCTCTCTTCTCTCTAATAAAAATCACAATTTTCAAGACATTGATAAAGAAAATATGCATTGGTTACATAAAATGGTCAAATAAATTGTAGAAAAAAATTTGGTCAAAATATACAAATAAATTGTAACGGAGGAAGTAGTTCACGACTAACTTTTTATTCGAGTAAAATATGTATGCATGAAACGATCCGGCACGCCCAAGTGCACACTAGAAGTCCACAAGCCCACCACGGGCTCCTTAAATAATCATGATTTGTTAGGTATTAGTTGGTAGTCTACTTATGCCTTATATTCTGAACAAAGTCCTACAAATCTCACGATGTGGGACGAGGGGTGTTACAATGCAAATATATAGTTTACATGATTAATGTTTCCTGCAATCCATAGCTATCAGCAATCCATGGTACATCCCACCACCACTGACGGATCCAGGATATTGTCAAAGGTTGGGGGGGGGGGCAAAATTTATAGGTTAAATACAAGTTTCGGAATTTATTCACAATTACAAGTGTGGTGCAATGGTTTGTGCTTGAAGCATAAGAAGTAACACCTGAATGTCCTCAGTTTGAGCCCTTCTTGCTACAAATTTTGCTATACTTTTTAGTTAAGGGAAAAAAAAACCTTTGGAGGAGGGCAAATGAATCAAACTTGGGACCTCCTAGTTGATAATGTAGGGTCTTACCGCTGAGCTGCTATGAGGTATTGTGGAAATAATACCATATACTACATATATACACAGAATATAAGGGGGGGCAGTGGCCCACCCTTGCCCCCCCGGTGGCTCCGCCACTGCCCACCACTAACATTATCCTCATGATTTTGAGAAATTGTGCAACACCAATGGAATATGATGTATGTTAACTGACTCAGAGGTTTATAAAGGCTGAAGATTATCTACGAACGAAATGCCATCCATGATCCTGAATCAGATGCAACAAAAGCCACAACGTATGCATGTGTATCTATGAATATGATTGTAACATCTTTTGAATAAAGCTTGAATCAGATGCCATAAAAGGCATGGAGGAGATATCCAAGTATATAATTATGGTGGTATGCTAAAAAGTTAATTACAAATATATTCTTGTCAGCCGGCAGACGCTCATAGATGATTCAAAAGTAATAGTACTTAAAAGGGAAAGCTTAGAGCATCTAGCTAACCCTCCCTACAGAATACAATGCCTAACTCAAACCAGATAGCCAAATCATTTGCATTTCAAAACCCTACAATATATATGCAGCAAACACCTTATACATCATGAAGTTAGAAAGAAAACCTTTAAAACCTTACACACATGCATGAGAAAGGTAAATATGTGAAGCAAACAAAATTAACGGCAGGAAGGGCATAGGAGTGGCTGTTTTCCTGTTTCCAAAGTAGAATATATGAAAAGACTAGAATCCCCTGTTCTGTCAATTTTAGGGCCCCCTCCTGCGGTGTAGTTTTTTTTTTAAAAATATATTTCCTTTTTCTATGATATACCCACGTAATTATAGATAAATAAGTCTTCAGCCTATTAAATAACCCAAATACTGATAAAATATTAAAAATAATATTAATTATATAATAAGAAGGCGATTAAAATCTTTTTGAATAAAACATCACTTAAAGTTTAACTTAAACTTTAGTGAATAGAAAATATTTCCTACATCATATATTTTTGTTCACATAGCAATTCAAACTTTTAGTAGTTTCATGATAATATGCATTTACTCTATTTGATAGTACTACTACTATTATTATTTTATCACATTTATTATTAATAGTATACAGTATCCCTACTAATAATCTAGATCTGAATACCAAATTATGAATTTAGAAAAAAGTGTACAAGGATTAAATGCCAATTAATGTAAATAGTTTATATTTTAGCTGGACCCAACTTAATTCATCTCCTCAACATCGTATAAAGAAGCACAGGGATTATTTCATAAGGTTTTGAATAAGCAGGTCATAAAGTTTGTGCCGGGTGCTTATTGGTTACTGGGTTCAGACACTCTAAATTTGAGAGGGAGAGAGACTGATCTAATTACAGACTGTTAAAATCTGAGTATATAGTGTGTGGTGTGTGTGCTGCAGAAAAGAGGAGCAATAGAGTATGTAAACTGATGTATATATTAACAAGGAAACATGAGTACAATGGGAGGAGCCAAAGCTCCATTAGAGACTACATTATTGTAGTAGTTGTGTGTGTTACATGAAGAAAGAGGAACCACTATATAGAAGTTGGTTGTGGTAGGTATATAGTGTGAATGGTTGCCATATATGTCAACAAATGGCTGCCATATATGTCAAATAGAACAGCTGTAGGTGGCTGCCAAACTAATCTAGAAGATGGAGCATTCTAGAATCTCAACACCCCCCTCAAACTGATGATGGTTGGATAAACAACTTCAGTTTGGTAATCAATTCACGGAAGTGTCCTGGAGGATGGAGCTCCTATGTACCGCCTGTTTGTTGCCATGAAGACGAAAGCCAACAAAACAATGATGCTCTGTGTTGATAGATTGTAGAGAAGGGTTCATGTCGAATTGAACACGTATAACTCGAATGATGAGTTGAATGCAAGTGTGTTCATTTTCAACTGAATACGCATGTAACTCGAACCATGAGTTGTATGCTAGTGACCCAAAAGTGGGTGAAGTATGGTATGGTGAAGTTTTGTGCAAGGGCTGAATCCTGTGAGCACAAATGGTTGAAGTTGCGGAAGCTTAGGTTGATGAACTGGAGTAGACAAACTGAAATGGAGTGTACCAGGGAGGCTCCTACAACTGATATGGTTGAACCAGGGTAGTAGATTGAGCTTTCTGCCAATTTGTCACGGAAATATAATTCAGCTGCTCTTCTTCTCGATCTAGAATAGAAGAACAAACAAATTTCCGAACTACAAGCTGGACTGGATGAGGCTGATGTTGTGATACGAAAGATGGATCTTGAGGCAAGAAGTTGAAGCAGCTCTTCTAGACGTGGCTTCGATTTCTGCTGAGAGGATTCTTCTTTTAGATTCTTATTTCACCATTGTAGTATTTCATGGATCTACTATAGTTCAGTGGCGAAAAGCTGGGGGTATCATAATCAGCCAGAACATGAGGCAGTTGCCCAGTCGCTACGAGCTCCTCGTGATGATGCTGATGCGATATTGAAGGAAACATTTCCAGTACCACGATTAGTTATTTTGTGATCAGCATGGCTCTCAGGCTCGTTGTCTATTGGCAAAATTGAACACCTTTCTGTTCATTTTATCTCACTCCATATGCCACTCACTCCTACTACTTCCAAGATCTTTAATGATGATGCTTTTGCAAAGATGAAGGCAATGAAGACAGGAGTTCGCATCGTTAACGTTGCCCGTTGTGGTGTCATTGATGAAGATGCATTGGTGAGGGCACTTGACAGTGGAGTTGTGGCCCAGAGAGCTCTAGATGTGTTCACAAAGGAGCCTCCACCAAGTGAGTAGATTAGTGCAGCACGCAAATGTGACAGTCACAACTCATCTTGGAACTAGCACAGCTGCACAAATGAAGCACAAGAAGGTGTAGCTCTTGAAATAGCTAAGGCAGTTGTTGGTGTATTTGGTACTGCCCAGCGAGCACATGCTTCCACTGATGGTGTGGCAAATTCTTGAAGCCTGCTTTTGCTGGATTCCTAATGCAGAAGGAGCTTGACTATCTTGTTGGAGCTGTTTCGAAACCCACAAAGCCCTTTTGCTGCGATAGTTGGTGAGAGATGATTGTTGAAACAATGGTGTTTCTCTCATAACTGTGACTGAGACGATGAGCGGAACACCATTGGACATGCTTCTTGAATGTATGTGAAGCTCTCACTGTTGAAAGCTATTATGACTGTTTGAATGCTTATGTTTTAGGGAAACTGTATATGGTATTTTCCCAGAAGAATCTCTCTGAAGCTGATCTGCACCCCAAGCCAAAAGTTCACGGATACATTCCAAAAAAATCCCTCTTGCAGCTAAATGAAGAGGAGCGCTACCGGAAAAACTATATCCACCAGTGGATGCACAAACCAGAAGGGAAAGAAGGATGCAAAAACTGCACTGTTCAATTTGTGCATATACCAAGGTAAGAAGGGAAAAGCTGGGGTATGATGCTGATGCGATATTGAAGGAAACATTTCCAGTACCACGTTTAGTTATTTTGTGATCAGCATGGCTCTCAGGCTCGTTTTCTATTGGCAAAATTGAACACCTTTCTGTTGATTTTATCTCACTCCAGTAATTCAGATATCAAGGAAGTAAAGGTTGTGACTGGTTCATAGGATTGTGACTTTTGACTGAATTAGAACATAAGTTGCACAACAACTATTTGGGTAAATGACCAGCTTATCACACAACAATCTTCGGTAAGTGTAGGAGGTCAGGAGCTTGATAGCTCTGATACCATGTGAAAATCTGAGTATATAGTGTGTGGTGTGTGTGCTGCAGAAAACAAGAGCAATAGAGTATGTAAACTGATGTATATATTAACAAGGAAACATGAGTACAATGGGAGGAGCCAAAGCTTTATTAGAGACTACATTATTGTAGTAGTTGTGTGTGTTACATGAAGAAAGAGGAACCATTATATAGAAGTTGGTTGTGCTAGGTATATAGTGTGAATGGTTGCCATATATGTCAACAAATGGCTGCCATATATGTCAAATAGAACAGTTGTAGGTGGCTGCCAAACTAATCTAGAAGATGGAGCATTCTAGAATCTCAACACAGACAACAAAAAAAATGGCTGATCTAGGTTTTCCTCAAGAATTGAGCATTGCCGCCGCGGCCGCTGCTTCAATCCCTCCTAGCGGTGGGCTAAACCATCTTCTAATCAGTGAGATCTTGATACGACTTTCGGTGCGTTCGCTGGTACGGTTTAAGGTGGTAGAAAAATCATGGTTTTCTCAAATCACAAGCCCCTTTTTCATTGACAACCATTTGAAACATAAAAAGGAGGCTAAGGAAAACCCCGGGGACTTGATAAGCTATGGCACAAATAGGAATTTCGAGATAGAGATGGAAGAGGAAGAGGAAGAGATGAAGAGTTAGTGTGGTCTCGAGGCTGTACTAATGTCGAGTATATTCCAGATTCCATGGTAAGGGATGTTATTTATTGTTACTGCCCTAGTTCAGGTAGTGGTGAAGGAGGAGGGGAAATTGTTGGAAACGTGAATGTGCCTCTGTTTAATATTCAACTTTCAATATATGAAATAAAAACTCAAAACAACAAATGTATGTATATATATGAAATATGGAAATTTAAGTTTTTTTCTTCTCTTCTCTCATTTCTTTGAGCTTCAGCTCTCTATCAATTCTGGACATATTTTCTACATGAATGCAGCTCTATATATAAGCTAAAATTTGTGGTAGGTGATGGTGGGTTGGTGGCCAAACTTTTGACATACATTTCTCACATGTTATTTTGAACATCTAGAGGGTTTGAATTCTAACACTCCCCCTCAAACCCGACTTTGCATTCCAAGCTTGTGGGGCTTGCTTCAATCCATATAGTGCTTTCTTAAGTCTGTAGACTTTATTGACTTTATTTTCCTGACCTTTGTGAACATATCTAGGTGGTTGCTTGATGTAGATGTTATCCAGACTCCGTATTTTTCTTGGTGCTCTCCCTGAACTGCTAGCGCCACCACTGCTTTCTGAACTTGATGGTGTTGATGCAGGATTTTGTTGATTCGAACTTTGTGGGGGGAGTTGGATCATCATCTCCGTCATCTTCCATGTTGGAGTCAGCACCTTCGTCATCATCATCAAAGAATAATCCTCCAACTTTTCTTTCTTCCTCGCTCCATCTCCAGTAATCTGATTCATCGAACTCAA
>JAUEJK010422118.1:0-14237 GCA_032274865.1 Eryngium alpinum
TTAAAGACAATAATTTAGAAAAGACGAAGATTCATACCTCAACAAGCAATTACAACGACTCATCTTTTGACTCCTTAATTTCTTATGGATCTCCAAAAGTTAATGAATGAAAATTAACACCAATCTAATCTATATATAGTGTTCACTTATCCCTTTTCCTAAACCTATTAGGATTTTAAAAATTGATCCACCTCCTTAAAATTTTCAAGCTAGGGTTTTTGTTTTGTAATTGTTTCTTTTTATAATCGACACAAGACAAGGTAAATAAATTCCATAATAGACATGCTTTAATTAAGAATTCAATTTGTCAACTTCCTATCAAATTCAAACCTTCCAAATTTTCAAACTTCGTCACCAAGCAATATTCTGCGAAATAAGTACTTTTTAAAAAAATCTAAAGAAATGATGGCACTGAAATATCAAGTAGGGACTCTTATGTCGGATCACTTAAATAATTTTTAAGGTCTTATCAATTAGCTAGCAGCTATGAGTTTAAATTTTGATGATGAAATACATAGGTTGTGGCTTCTCAGCACGTTACCGGATTCATAGGAGACACCCATGATGTCTTTATCGAATTCAGCCCCTAATGGTGTGATCTCGATGGATATGGCTAAAAGTAGTATTCTGAATGAAGAGATGAGAAGAATGTCTCAAGCATCCTCATCAAGCTCAGATGCTTTGGTTACCGAGCATAGGAGGATAAGTCAGAACAAAAATAATTCAGGCTCTTTTAACAAGAAAGAGCGAGGAAAGTCGAGAAGTAAGTCTAGGCCACGAGAGAAGGTTGTCTGTTGGTATTGTGAGAAACCCGGTCATACTCAGGATGTGTGCAGAAAGTATAAAAAAGAGCAATGAAAGTAGATATCTTAGTGGTATCAGAGCCCAGGTTACAACAGTCTCCAGTTTGGACTCCAAATACAAAGAAAGTCATTAGAAGCAGAGATGTGGTTTTCTTTTGAGGATCAGACCATTGATGATATTGAGAAAGTCGATAAGCCAAAGTCTTCAGTTGAAACCGTAGATGATTTGAGTCTAGTTATTCCTCCAACTCCACATGTGATGATAATAATGATCACGGGGGAGTTGATGACATTCTAGAAGCTACAACTACTGATGAGAATGTTGGTGATGACCATGTTGAGTTAGAGCCACCGGTTAATCCTCTATTGAGGAGGTCAAGTAGACAGCCTCAACATTCAAGAAGATATTCTCCAGATGAGTTCGTCATAGTCACAGATAGCGGAGAGCCAGAATGCTTACAAGAAGCTATGACACATGAGAACAAGGAGGACTGGTTGAAGGCTATGTAGGAAGAGATGGTATCTTTGCAGGAAAATCATACTTATGAGCTTGTGAAGCTACCTAAGGGTAAAAGAGCACTTAATAATAAATGGACGTTCAGGTTGAAGTCTCAAGAAAATACCTCACATCCAAGGTACAAGGCAAAACTGATTGTGAAGGGTTTTAGTCTGAAAAAGGGTGACTATAATGAGATTTTCTCGCCTGTAGTGAAGTATTAGAGTTATTTTGGGGTTAGCTGACAGTTTGAACTTAGAGATTGAACAGCTGGATATGAAGTCTGCTTTCCTCCATGGGGATTTGGAGGAAGAGATCTACATGAAACAACTAGAGGGGTTTGAAGTTCAAGGCAAAGAGAGTCTTGTGTGGAAATTGAAAAAGAGCTTGTATGGGCTTAAACAAGCGTCAAGACAGTGGTATAAAAAGTTCGATTCCTTCATGACGGGGCTTTAATACAGTAAGTCTACCTCAGATCATTGTGTGTTCGTGAAAAGGTTTTATAACAGGGACTTCATTATTCTCTTACTATATGAAGACGACATGTTGATTGTTGGTCATGATAATAAGAAGATTTAACAGTTGAAGAAAGAATTGAGCAAGTCTTTTGCAATGAAAGACTCGGGTCCAGCAAAATAAATCATCGATATGAAGATTTCTAGAGCCATAGAAAATGGTAAATTGTGGTTGTCTCAAGAAAGATACATTGAGAAAGTGCTGAAAAGATTTCGGATGAGTTCAACAAAGCCTATTAGTACTCCACTTGCTAGTCACTTTAAGCTTAGCACGGCACAAAGTCCCAAAGGTGAACATGAGAAGGAAGCTATGAAGAAAGTGCCATATGCATATGTTGTTGGGAGTTTAATGTACGCCATGGTTTGTACTAGGCCAGATCTTACTCATGCAGTTGGTGTTGTTAGTCGTTATCTCTCCAATCAGAGGAAAGAGCATTGGAATGCAGTAAAGTGGACTCTCAGATATCTTAGAGGTACTTCGGAAGTTGGTTTATGTTTTGGCAATGGTACTACTGTGTTAGATAGGTTTATAAATGCAGACATGGCTGGTGATATTGATACTCGAAAGTCTACTTCAGCGTATATGATGACTTTTGCAGGGGGAGCTTTGTCATGGCAATCTAAGTTGCAAAAATATGTTGCATTATCTACCACAGAGGCGGAATTCATTGCTATTACGGAGGCTAGTAAGGAGTTATTGTGAATGAAGAAATTTTTGACTGACTTGGGACTTAAACAAGAGAAGTTTACTCTCTTTTGTGACAGTCAAAGTGCCATTCACTTGAGCAAGAACTCCAGTTTTCACTCTCGTTCCAAACATATAGATGTTCGTTATCATTGGATTCGAGATGTTCTAGACTCCAAGTTGATGTATATTGAGAAGATCCATACCGACCATAATGGTTCAGATATGATGACTAATCCTTGCCAATTCAAAAGCTTGAATTGTGTAAGATGAAAGTAGGTTTGGTGGAGCCCTCCTTATAAGTGGGGATGGGGAGTTTGTTGGGTTATCCCTCTTTATTTGGATGGCCCAATAACCTAGAATCTATTGGGCTTAGAAACCTATCCCAACTTATTTTAGACGGAAAAATAAAGAAGTCGTATCTACGTATGTGAAGAACTGAGAAAAAAGAGATACTGGGAGAGGAAAAATCAGCACACAGTTTTTGCTACAGTTCAACATTTTTGGTGTGATTTTTTCTTTGTTATCTCTTTAATTCCATCTTATATGATGATGTATTGCCAAGATTGATTCTTGATATATTTTGGTAGCCTCTAGTTAACTAGAGAAGACGATTGTATTCCCATTATCTAGTTATAGTGGAAGAGTTTCGGGTTGTGTTTTTTACCCGTAAATTGAGTGTTTTTCACGTAAAATTTTGGTGTTCTTGTTTGCTTGTTATTATTGCTTTATTATTATTGATTACTTCCATAGAATTGGTATTGGGAAGAGTTAAGAGAGTTTCTAGCACAAGGCGTAGGCACGTCTCACGAATAATTTTTTAGCGTGTTATTTTTTGGAAGATACAATGAATTCTTGTGTACAAGACGTTAGCACGTCTTGTAAAAGTCTTGTGAAGATTTGTTGAGCATGGGCCCACTCTATTGAAGAAAATCCTCTGATATCCCTTTTTTTGTCTCCTGCTTGAATATAAGTGTGAGGGAAAGCCTCATCCTTTAAGCTAGCTTTTGGGTTGAGAGAGGCCCAATAGCACCCAACAAAAATTATATATTATAATTTATAATTAATTGTTAATGATATATATAACAAATAAAGTTTGAGAAATTTAGCTACAACTGAAAGTGAGTATTTATGTCTATCGAATGTCTGTCATTTAGGTGTGGAAGAATTTCGGTCACATGATATAAAGAGTTCTTTTTTTTTGTTAGAATCCAATATAGAAAGAAGAAATTATTGAAATTTTATATATCAGTTAGATAAAGAACTTATGTCTGATATAATGTGGAAGAATAATTTAAAGTAAAATATTAGACATTTATACATATTTCATTCATTTCATCTTTTTTATGCTAAAACTTTAATTTCCTTTTTTGATGTATACATATGTAAATTTAAAAGTTGATTCAATATTTTTAGGTAGTTATATACCAGAAATTAAGTTATAAATCTTCGAATTTGTTGTCTTAGAAATTTTTATAATGATCGCTAAATAATTTATAAAAGGTCCCTCCAGAAACACTTAGATATGAGAATAAGTCTCAAAATAAAGAGAAAAATTATGTAAGTTAGAACTAAAATTACCCACGTAATTGTTAGAATACGATTGATTTACATCAGAATAATATTAAGAAACTTTTTATAATAATAATAAGACTTAGTCTCCTATTTATATGGTAAATAAATCTATATTTTCTTTATTTAACTTGTCTATCAAATATAGAAGTCTCTAAGTTTGACCCTCAATTGACTTAGTTAACGAATATCTACTTCCTTAAATATACCGAACTAGAATATTGTCCAAAATATTTGTTCCTGTACTTTTTGGGTATTCTATTCCGTAAAAATATTTTCAATTCATACCTTTAAAATTTTGAACTATTATTTATTTATTTATTTTACTCATATACCTCGCAATGTCAATAAACCTCATTCTTTGATCTTTAAGCTCGTTTTCAACCGTGGAAAGTTGTCATACACATTGCGTTATCTATCCTCATTATTAGCGTCTGGGAGGGTTGTTTTGTGCCCTTAAGGCCTGACCAGCTCTTAAGGGGTCTCACACATGCTATGCACCAATTAGGACATAAGATGTTTGTTTTTTTACCTTCTACGCGTGCTTTTAGCACCTCGAGTATAACTTTTACATGATTTCATCATTGATGAAAATTTTATGACCTTCCTAAGTTCACGTTCAACGCATAAATCTCTTCAAATGGTTTTGTAACACTTACAGTCCTTATAAACTTTATTGTGGTTTCACTAAGCTCGTATATGGCACATATGATGAGGAAACGTGTCTTACACGCTTCACTAGTGCTCATGAACATCTCATCAATGGCTATAAGACTTATTTTAGAACTTTTGAACGAGCTTTCAGTGCCTTAAAATCTCCTGCACTTTATATTTATTGACTTATCAAATGTTCTTGTATGAGTTTCAGGTTCATTTGGACTATTCATTCACAAATAATGATCATTTCAGTGCTTATTTTGATTCAATCCGGATAACTTTTAATCATCTGTGATAGTTTATTTCATTCTTTCAAATGATTTAATCAGATATATTTCAGATTAAACAACATTTATCAAAATTAACCTTTATAGTTTTTAGTTAATTCTTTCTCACTTTCATTTCTAAATTTATCAAAAGTTAAGAGTTCTTCACTCTAGAAGTTCATAGTGTGCTTGATATTCTTCTCAATTTTTTTCATACTCCGCTCTTCATTTTAAGATTTAAAATACTTTATCTTTGCATTCTTTGTATTCTTTGAGATATCGAAAATCTTAATTTTTAAATTTTAATATTTTATTATGTCTAAAAGGCGCAATTCCATGGACTATTCTGAGGCCCATGATGCATCCACTATTGTTCATTCAGTTAGAGTTACAGGACTCACTTATTGAGATGTGACAATTATATAGAGCATTTTTCATTACGATGCCCATAATTATAGTAATACTCTTATTGATGAGCATGTGTCAAGTTCAGTCAAAGTCTTAGATAGTTTTGGGATTATAAAGCTATTATCACCAAGGATGTTAATTGAGTCTGTAATTAGAATGGTAATTTATATCTCTTCAAGTGAAGCGGTCTACTTTTCAAGCCTCAAGTTTCTATCTAATGAATTCATATACCATATCTTTGTTGAGATATATATTTTTCTGCCTCAGTTGTATCCCAATGGTTACGAGATTATTATACTTTACTTGGCATCTACAAGCTGAAGGGTATAAAACCGATCGTGACTACTTTTCAAAGAATCTTATAGTTCAATAGCTATCATACTCCAATCAAGATTGAATTACGATACAAAAATATTATAATAATATCACTCTTATTTTTTGTGGTACCTTTATGCCTGATTCCCTCCCCAATTGGAAGAAATAAGAAAAAAAAACTTTTTTTGTCAAATAGAAGAATGGAAAATGAAAATCTATCTTCATGATTGAATTTAACAATGTGATTGATGGTTTAGTAAAATAGAACAAATTAAATATTAACGAGGTAATGCATAGTAAAAAAGATGATGAGAGGCACAATACATCTACATATTATGAATAGATCAGTATAATGCTCTTAGTTTGAGTGTTATTTCTCGTGGAAGTAAAAATATTTTATAATTATTAATGATTTCTCTTTTTATCTAATACTTGTCAATTGGACAGCTAAAACTCATCTTAACTCCCTCTTAAATAAGATAAAGACTCAGAAAAATACTATACGTCAATCGAGTTTAAAAAAGTTTAGGAAGAAAAAGAACATGTATTCTTTTCCTTTTAAAGAGTCCAATAAGACCCTTTTTCTGACAGCTTCATCTCAAGGATAAGAAATTGTTATTTGAGAAAAATAAATATCTTTCTGATTGTCGGATGGAGGGTTGAATAGAATCAATCAATTTTTCTTTCAATCAGTTATTTGTGAAAAATCTTTTATAACAGTAAATAATAAATAAAAACAATGTAAACAAAAAATAATAGATGCAATGAGACAAAGAAGATTTATCAACAATATTGGATAAATATTATTGAAGAATTTTCTTTATCAAGGCAAGTTCATCAAATCAGTGGTGTTTCAAAGTTTTCCACTCTCAGTTTACAGAAATTCTTTCTCAACTAGGTAACGTAAAATATAACTTACAAATGAAAACTGAAAATTATACAAATATTGCTACACTTCTAAAACTAGATAAGACAATAAAGTTGATTAATTCTATCCACTTTCAAATCAGGTAACTCTACACTGGCAGTGGAACACTTTTCATGCTCCCAAATCTGCAGGCTAGACTTTGTTGTGGTCCATATCTGATCTGCCTTTGTCTTCTACTCCCAGTCTTTAAAACACAGCAGCTTAATTCTATGGTGTAACCTTGTCTCCAGCTAATAAAAAGTTAGCTGTCATTTTTACTTTAAAAGTTCTTTAACAGAAAGCAAATCTTAGAAGTATTTGACAGTGCTTCGCTAGAATTTGAATTTCATCCACTGCAAGCAATTTCTTCGTTCCATGGATGATAGCTATCCACCAATAAAACCTTGTTGTAGACTATCTAATAACTGCTAGTACAAAAATTAAGCGATCAACTGCCTATACAAATTTATTACTGTCGATGGATCATTTTACTAAGTAATACTTATCCACTTCCAATACAATTTATTCTATACTATCAGTGAAAAAGTTACAAAGCATTTATTTTATAACTATACACGTGTAAAAACTATACTAGCAATGTATAAAATATACATCAGAATTTATGCATCATCATCGTTTATTTTTCTAACGGAGATCGTGATACTATCTCGGTAATCCCCAATTGACCCATAGTGGTTTGAATGATCTTCTATTCCTCATAACATATCGAATATCAAAAGTCTTCATATCCCTTCTATTGGACGTTCAAGAGCTCAATCCATTGTTGCAGTATATAACTTGTGTAATTTTTATACACATTATCACTTCTACATCTCTTTTAAAACTCATCGGCTTTAGTTTCCTTACATTTGTAAATGAATTGACTTCCAAAATACTATATGTAATATTGATGTTCTCTGTGTACAAAGAGCCTAACACAAAGCGGAGATCCCACGAATTCAAAGGAAACATGATGAAGCTAATGAACATTGCTTTATAATGACAACTTCTCGCCAACCCTTTTTTACGATTAGACACTTCAAAAGTCTGAGGCTTATGGTCACTAAAAAAGATGAATTACTAAGAGAAAATACCCTGATGTCTTTAACTCCTGTTAGAGTGCGACTATTGAGATCTTTAGAAGCACTTTTCAAATATTGACTTCTCTTTAGTCATGTCCGATTGAAGAGAGAGATGCCCATTCTGATATAAATGAGAAATCAATTTAGAGTGAGTCTTCGGGTTATGAAGATAATGTTTTTTCTTCTCATCGTGTTGCCTTTAACTCTAATCTGATAGATATCCCCGATGACAATGATTAATTACAGTTTATATTTATTTTTTGTTCCATACGGGTACTTTGTATATACTTCAATGCCTTCAAATACAATTTTTATGATAATATTAACTCACCAAAATATTCTTTTAGTTACAATGCATTTATACACTACGGAATTTCCTTATGGTAACATAATATGATAAAGACGAACTTGAAAAAAGGGCCCTTATGGCTTAAATATTATAATAAAATTTTCACTTGACATACTTTTTGACCTTAATAGTAACTAGGTGCCACTAAGCGTCATTATGCCTAAATTTTACTAATTAAAAACTCTTCGTTAATAATGAGATTTTCGTAACACATGTGCCCTTTATGGCTTGCCGAGGTTGACTTGTCGTTCAAAGCTAGAGATTTGTGCTTTCAATAAATTTTCATAAAGAGGTCCTTCAACTTTTTATAATATCGTATAAAATTTTAAACAAACTCTTATTCTAACACAAAGCTAATTCAAAAGTAAGATCTTGCACCTATGATTGTCACATACTTAATGACTTGTTAGCGTACTTCAGAGAAGTTAAAGATGTTATACAAGATCTCTTCGACCAACATTCCTTAACTTTGGTATTATAAACTCATATGGAAGAATTATGTTAATGATCCTCTAAATGATGAGTCTATCACTATACCCAACCGATGCTCTTTCATCTATGTCTTGTCGGGTCTTATGTCTTAGAAGCTCTCATAGTGATCTTTGCTATCTTATATTTTGTTCATTATTTTAAGTTTTGAATTCCTCATACCTCCTCGATAACTTGTTCAATAGAAAATTTTATCTTAAAATAATAAGTTGAGGGCGTGGCCTTCAACTAATGTATTGTTGGTCTCATTTTTATAGGTCAATGACTCCACCAACAATAATTACATCTCTTACATAGTGAACCTGGAATAAACTCTCTATCAAAGTCCTTATTCCATTAAAATCATAAATAACTTCCTTATAGGGGGTCATATCTTTATACCTCATATCCACAAACACTTTGTATGAAAATATATTATCCGATGATCCATCATCAATTATGACCTTATGATGGTAATAATTTTCTATCATTATGTTCATTATCGGTGATTTCTAATAGATAAACTTAACTCAATACGCTTTAAATTCAAAAAAAATTATGAATTTGAGATCATTTTAATAATTTTCACAACTCACTAATGTATAACACCTACTAGAGTGTTATGATGAGATCAGTAGTTTGTTATACACTTATTTTGCTGAGTATATTTTTTCTCTCATGCCGTCAATTTTTTATTAGATTGTCGATACTTGACTTACAAAATCGGTTATGACATATCATCATTCGTAGTCCCATGGAATGGATAACTTGTTATACAAATTCTTAATTTTATTAACCTCCATATAACATACTCTAGATATCATTTGGGTCACCGCAATGTATTATAGTTCACTCGTAATAAAGAATGTTATCTTCATGTACTATTACAATGTTATGACTTTAAATTGATGAAGCACGCTTATCAAGATTGTATTATAAACGTACCATCATAAATGTTCAACAATCGTATTATCTCTATTTGATCTTCTCCTAAAATTATCAGTAATTGGATCCCTCCAAGACCTTCATAATATTTATATTTTTAATAATATGCATAATCACCATGGGTCAACATGGGAATACGTCACCCCTTCCATGTCTCATTTATCAGCCGATTCCTTGATGTTCTTTGCCCTTTTGTTGAGCTCGTAATCTTCTTCACCTCTCAAACTTATATACTTTGTAATTGTCTTCTGGATTATCTCATGCTTGATCTTCTAGTAATAACCATTATAGATCGTCATCGGTCGAGGTACCCATACATTATAAGGTTTATCTTGCTCCTTCTAATGTCTTGCATAATTTCTATCTGTAATAAGAATTTTCTTACTGTCTTAGCTTACTCCTTCTAATGAGAAGTTCTATTTTTTCTTTAAAATTTCTGCAGTCTTCGATATCCTAGCCATAATTCTTGTGGAATCTATAATAAAAATTCTTATCTCTCTTAATCGATTTTTTTTTATGATTCCCTCGACATAAGATTTGTTTTTAATATTCATTAAGATTTGACTTCTTAAAATATTTAGTCATACAATTGTTGGTCAATGAATCAAATTTTTGATATATTAAATCAGACCAAGAATTTTTAGTTTCTCGATCGGATAGTTCAGAATATTCGCACTTTTAAAGATCTTTTGTTAACACTATTTTTTCTGATATATCTTTTACAAATATATTTTGTAGTTGTTTGTCTCTAGGTTAAGATGAATCGTAGAAGGGGATTGAATACAATTCACATATTTTTGTTTATTAATTATTTTAATTAAATAATCAATACTTAATCTGTAATCTCTTTAAATAAAAACAATCAACAGAAACTTCAAGATTATAACACACAGTTTATCAAAGTAATTCTTTGGTTGCTTTCAGAAACTGGTTTCAGAATAAAACCAGCGGCTCAGATAACTGTTACAATTGTTTCTGCTTTTCTATTAATTGTACGTCTACAGCTTCTAGTTACAAGTTCTATCTATTTATAATACAATTAAAATTTTGAAAAGGAAAACACTCATAATTTAATACAACTTGTTGTTTTTTTCTAAAAATCTATCAATAAATAAATAATACATGTAAATTATATTAAGGAAACTTCCAAATTATAGATGGATAAAATCTTCGCCTTCATTCTTCAAATAAAATGCAATCTTTTTCATTTTAGCCAAAGTCAAAACCCTAGTCAAACAGCTCTTTGTCACCGCTTCAAATCTGCTTCCAGTTAAACTGCTTACAATTAGATCTGCTCCTCAGTTAAACTGCTATTAATAAAATCTGTTTCACAGTAAATATACTCCTTGAGTAAAACTACTTGTAAACAGGGGGATAGATGAGGGTGTGCAAAGTGCACATTCGCATAGGGCCCCAAAAGTAAAAGGGCCCCAAAGTTAAGAATCCAGTAGTATTATATATGTATCATACTAATTAGTAATTATAATATTAAATTAAAAAATATATATTATTATGTACGCCTCCAAATTGAATTATGTATGGAATTAAAGTTGCTTAGAGAAGTTCTGTCAGAACCGAAGTATGAGGTATTGATATTGTGAAGTTTTTGAAGGATTTGGATTGCTTTCCCAAAACAACCATTGCATACAGGATTTTATTAACCATTCATGTGACGGTTGCATGAGTAGAAAGAAGTTTTTCAAAATTGAAACTATTGAATTCTTATTTGCATTCTATAATGTTACAAGAGAGACTTAATGGATTAGCAATGATCGCGATTGAGAATGAGCTGTTAGAACAAGTATGAAGACTTGATCGATGATTTTGATTCAACAAGCACCTCAAGAATAATGCGTTTTCAATAATAGAATAGATTGACTTGTAGTAAAATCTATTGTTGATGCACATAAGCTATTTAGTTCTTTTGTTTTTTTCCTCATTATTTTAAATAAAAGTTATATATTTGAGTTGTTTCTAGAGCCCATTTTTATTTTTCGCACTGGGCCCTCACAAAGTTTACTACGGCCCTACTTGTAAATAAATTTGCTTCTCAGACAATATACTAATTGCTTTAAATCTGCCAGTTGACTTGACTTGAAATCTGCTGGTGCGTGGAATTGCGCATAGTCTCCAATTTGTGGTCCAACCAGATCATATTTTGAACAGTTTGTGTTCTACTTGACGTGAAATTATCCTCCATGCATATGTGCACTTAATATTCCAAACTGTTCATCAACTTCAACTTATAAGCACTGCATTAAATTTATAAATTTTTTTAACAAGATAAAAAATATATATTTTTCTCTATGAAAGTTTATTTTACATGTCATTAAATTTTAAATACATAATTTCTAACCGTAGGTGATATATATTCGAAATATTTCAATTTTTTAATAAAAATTATTTATTTGATTGTTGGATGCTTTTGGCATATCGACGACACACGGGCAAATTTGTATCAACGTTTAATCATATCGGACTAAAGTGGTAATTTCATTATTTTATTATCTGAACATTTTATTAGAGTTTACAATAAATAATTAATTGTTAATTAGCGGAATAGTCAAAAGTCAAATCTCTTTACATCTATTAGTCCACTAATATACCGACACGTGTGCAGATGAGATCTTACTGTAACTGCCAAGTAACATGACCACTGACCTCAGCAATACTTTTGTAATTAAATCAAATTATAACAGTAAAAATACTGTATAAATCGGAAACAAATCAATAACACTTCGTAACGGCGCTATCACCGCGCCGTCCGCTTCCTGTCCAATGCGTGTGTTGACAGAGAAGCCTTACCTGGTCCCACCTTGACTGCCACGTGTCCACATCATAATCTCTCCTACATTTTTCTTACTTTTTCACCACAATCGTATTTAGTTTTAGAATAAAGAAATTGAGGAAAAAAACTCGAAATTTTAGTAATGATTCAAAAGCTATTAGTAATTAAATAAATGAATTGATAAAGCGGAAAGAATAAAAAGAAGGATTTAAGGAAGTAATGTCTTGGTCAAGAAACAAGAAGTCCCAACATGTTGTGAGAATACTTGACACTTTAATATTTTCAATTATTATAGACTTCAAAATAGTACTACATCCAACTAGTTAGCCATCACTTTCCAAATATCGGAATTCTCAATTTATATTTTAGTTTATATAAAATATATGTATATAATATTATTTTTCTATATTGTATTATTTTATAATAATATAATGAAGAAGAAAGTCCTATAAGAATCCATGAAATTCCAACTCTTATAACATAAAGAAAGATGGGGGCATGCAAATAGGTGATAATATATTCATAAAATTAGTGGGGCAAGCATTTTTGTTTTTCCGCTCGTGCAATCAAAACTTAGGGAAATAGTAAAAAAAAGATTATTATAATTATTAAAATGGATTAGTTGAAAAGTTAAGACTTAGAGATTTGGACCAAATTAATGAGATATTTAGTCAACTCAACCACAGACATGGAATTAATTAGATAACTAAAATGTTCCAAAACATGCTACCATATGTTTCATTGTAAATGTTTCACAAAGACCTGATTTACTCTAGTGTTAAATGTCTCTTTCTTTTATCTAGGCAACTGTAGAGAGGCTGAGAAAATGACATTAGAAACACAAATCCTAGTATTTCCTATGTTAATATAGACACAATTTTTTGGTTAAATAAGCAGGCTCATAAATAGGTCTTAAAAAAAAATACCCCTCAGAAATATATTTAAAATTTTATTTACAAAATCATATAAAAGCAACATCTTCTGACTATTTTTGATTTTTTATATATTAAATGTGAAAATGGGAGATAAGCATAACTTATACTAGATTCATATAAAAGTTTTCTGAAATAGTATCGACTTTGTGTAAGTTATCGATTAATACCTCGTAAGCTCATTTAAAATATATTAATCTTTTTAAAATAAGCGACTGTGTTATAAATCAAATTGGGGATTTTGCTTGCCGATAAACTTATGTGGTTATACACGTAACACGATCCAAACAGGGCTTGATCAGGAAAAATGAGACACTAATGATATGATTTTATATTGTAGTGGGCCGGGCTTTTTCAGATGTCAATACATAAGATACATCAATTGGAACACCAAATCTTATCTATGGTTTGGGCGGCTTGTATTTTAGATTTCTAGTACAGTACTGGGTTCACCTTCAAACTAATTTCAAGCCCAAGATAAATGGGCCTGGACTAGAGAATAGGACATAAAATGCATGCATGCCCTCTTCTTTTTCTATAGGTGAGGCGGGTGAGCAGATAATTTTCATACTTTTTCGGAAAAATTCGTTTGTGTTAGGAATAGTAAATTTAAATTTAATTACGTGTAAGTGTCTTCTATTTCTAAGGCTGAAAATGAGTCAAATACATTCAAGTATTAGTGTGATCATGTTCAGATCATTTTATTTTACCCAAATTCGAACCGATTCGAATTCGTGTTAATTTGAATACGAGCTACTCGCGAACTCTACTTATCGAATTCGAACCAAATACGAGCTACTTACGAATCTTGATTGATTGGTCCGAGTTGATCTTTATATCGAACACCAGTCAAATATTCAAATAATTATATTGATGATTGGATTATTAAAAGCATAAATAAATATTATTGGTTATTATTAACTTAAATCGTTTTTATTATTCATGTTTTTAACTAATATATATATATATATATATATATATATATATATATCATACTAATGTAATAAAAATATAAAATTCTAATAGAATATATCAGAATAAATATATAT